>OZ018398.1:12676348-12945752 GCA_963969525.1 Ontholestes murinus | reverse complement strand
AATTAAGAAATCGTCGAAATTTGATTGTTGAAAATTTATACGTCTGTAAAGTTTTGAACGTAACTACAAATTAAAAAAAAAAATGGCTATGATGCATGAATTGGAAGGTGGGATAGAGGCCACCCACCCACCCTATATATATATATATATATATATATATATATATATATATATATATATATATATATATAATTTTACTTCAACCACTGACACTGTTTTAGATTCCTGAAAACTACAACTGCATTACTGTTGGTGTGGCCCGAAAATAAATTAAATCATAGCTTTTAGTTAAAGTCCAAATGTTTATGTTGGGTGGGTGGGTGGCCACTATTCCACCCTCCAATTTTATAACATAGATAACAATTTTTAAAAATAGATAAATACAATATTTACAGGATTATTAAAATTGAAATTATTTTATATTTTAGTCAAATTAAAAAAAAAAAAATATCTAAAAAAAATATTAAGAATAGCCTTTTTGCCCAAATCTCATAGTTTTCGAGAAAAAGTAGGGAAAGTACTATGACGGCCTCATCACCATTTTAGAATAGTAATGTTTTCGTGAATGAAAATGACGTTGGGCGCTGTATTTCAAAAATGAATAATAATTAAAGAATTAAAAAATGATCAAATTATTCAGAATATACTTTTTGCGTAAACCTCATAGTTTTTGAGAAAAATATAGGGAAAGTACTATGATGGCCACATCACCATTTTTTTAACAAGATCGTTTCGAGAGGGCATTCCTGTCGATTAGAAAAACAATCAATTATTTTGTTTTCTCGACGTGACGTTCCAATTCAATTTAATTGATATTATTTATTTTTTGGGGTATCAAAATTAATTCCTATGTATCATTTTTGTAACATCCGTGGTCTAATCTGTGTTGTGAATAGTTAGTCACTGCGAAGGACCGTGCAGTGTGAAGTGTGACCTTGTTTTAATTTACTTTTTTCCCAATCCCTATTAATGTAATCAACCCTGAAAAATCTAAATATTTAATTTAAATCACTATTCAATTTAATCTCTATTTAATTCGCTTAAGTATCTCATATTATTATGTCTAATAGACCTGAGCAAAGTAAACTTAAAATGCAATCAGATAACTATTTATGTGCAGGCATATGTGGTAAAATCGTCGCAAGTAAAACAACTTGCCAAAAATGCAACAAATACTGTCACCCATCTTGCGTAAATAATCACTCGTGCATTATAAATTCTCCGCAACCTGCCGACGATGTATTAAACCATGTGCTCCAAGCTTTTCAGGAATTAAAGAATTCTGTTAACTAACAGTTATGTAAATGTGAAAAACTAAGCAATGTGAAATTGCGAATTAAAACTTCTAATCTCAGAAATAAGTGCTGTCAAATCGGAAAATCTAAAAATGCGTGCAGAAATTGATCAAATGACAGAAAGGATTGCTAATATTGAGAACTTGCCTCATTCAATTTCCCATAATAGTACATTGCCAGTAATATCTAATACAAATGATATTATTAAAGATAATTAAAAACACATACATTCAAGTATTATTAAAGAAATTGGTGACCGCAGAAGCAGAGAATTAAATATTATTATTTATAATCTTGATGAGTCCAATAAAGATAGTATGTCTGATAAACGTAACGATGACATTAGGCGAATATCAGTTGAATTACGTAAGGTTGGCGAGACAATAACTATTAAATCGGCGCATCCTCTTGGACATATGACGGGAAATGAACATGTGCGTCCGCTAAAAGTAACTCTTGAATCAAGAGAAATAGTTAAAAAATTATTAAAAAATAAAACTAAAATTAATGCACCACTTAAATTGAAACCAGATCTTACCCCAATGCAAAAAGATGTTTTTAATTCGACAATTTCGGAACTAAAATCAAGACAAGGCTAATGGTGAAACTAACCTGAAATTAAAATATGTTGACAATGTCCCTAGTATTATCAAAATTTCGAGAACTAAATCAGGAAACAACCGAACGTCAACATTTATTACCAACATGTTAGAGGTCTACGTACTAAAGTTAGTGAATTCTATCCTGCCACCTGTTTAGCTGAATATGACATCGTTGGTTTGACTGAAACATGGCTAACTGATGACATACTTAGTTCAGAATATTTTACAAATTCATACGTTGTTTTCGGAAGGATCGTGACCTCATAGCAACTGGTCGAATTTTTAGTTGAAAAGATTGATCTCTCATATATATGCGAATCGTGGCCTTTTATTGACGTTGTTGGATGCATATGTCGTTTAAAACATTCTCTTGTAATCTATGTGTATGTTATTTATATTCATTGCTATATATCGAATGATACTTTGCAGTTATTGCACTGATCAAATAATCATAAATAATGAGAATATTCTTATCATGGGTGACTTCAATTTAATAGTAATGAAAGTACCGATATGCAAACGCAAATTCTAAATAATTTTATCTCTTTCTGTGGATTGAATCAAATCAATAATATACCAAATGAAAATGGTCGACTATTGGATTTTATTTTAACAAACCTTAATAATTGTCAAGTATATCGCGATCTATTACCATTGTCTAAGGAGGATAGTCAACACCCTTCTCTCGCGCTTGATATTACAGTTGATTCAAATAAAATATTCAAAGATAGAATAAATCCTAACCAGAAAGCATACAACTTTAAAAAAACGAATTTTCTTGCACTGTATGATGCATTATTCAATGTTGATTGGTCACCCATTATCAGTACTTCTGACGTTGATATGGCATGTAACTTGTTTTATGATTGCATTTATACAATATTAGATCAACATGTCCCACTTTGTAATAACGGAAATAAAAAATATCCCTCGTGGTAATCTACTGACCTAATTACTAATATTAAGCAAAAACACAAATATAGAATCATGTTTAAAAATACAAAACAAGACACACACCGTGAAAATTTTAATAAATTAAGATCTATAGTTAAAAATCAATTAGATCGAGACTACAAGTTATTTATTCAATCTACTGAAAACAAAATAACATCTGACCCTACTTCTTTTTGGTCTTTCATTAATACTAAAGAAATGTTTACGAATACCATCTGTCATGAAACATAATAACATTAATTATAAAACTCCGAATGAAATTGCGCAAATGGTTTTGATAATTTAAAAAAAATGTATATTCATCTTCTAATGACACACCTGGTAATTCTTGCAATAACATGCCCTGTGTTAATATTCCAAATTTAACTAAAAATAATGTTGTAACTGATCTTCGTAAATCAAAAAATAAATTTACACGTGGCTACTATTTAATACCTAGCTTTCTATATTTATGTTAGACATAGTGCTGAAGTATTTTCTATTCCACTTCTCCACATATTCAATCTTGCTCTAAAATCTTGCACATTTCCTAATTGCTGGAAATTAGCTAGGATTTTTCCAGTTTTCAAAAGCGGTGACAAATCAAATGTAGAAAATTACAGACCCATTGCTATTTTATCCAATTTCGCGAAGGCTTTCGAAATTTGCTTATTTGACCATATTTACTCATCAGTCAAACAATATATTTCCCCTTACCAACATGGTTTTATTGAAAAAAGATCAACTATAACCAACCTTTCAATTATCTCTCAGTATATTTCTCATGCACTAGATGAGCAAGGGCAAGTAGATGTGATATATAGTGATTTTTCGAAAGCCTTCGATAGAATTAGCTATTCAGTTATTTTAGAAAAACTGTACAGCTTCGGATTCAGCTCAAGCTTGGTAGACTTTTTTAAATCATATCTAAGTAACAGACCTCACATTATTTTTATAATGGCTTTAAATCCGAAATGTATACTGCTTCTACCGGTGATCCCCAAGGCTCTAATATTGGGCCACTACTTTTTACTTTATTTATTAATGACCTAACTGCCCACATAAATTGCGAAAAACTATTATTTGTTGATGACTTGAAACTATATACACGGATCAATTGTACCTCAGATTGCAATTTTCTCTAAAATCAAATTAATATTATATCGAACTGGTGTAAAATAAATAAGTTACAGGTCAATATTGATAAGTGTATAATAATGACTTACACAAAGAAGAGAGATCCGGTTATATTTAATTATATGTTAAATAATAATACATTGTCCAGATGCAATACTTATAAGGACCTTGGTATTTTATTTGACTCTCACTTTTAATTTATCAACCATACAAATTCAATAATCATCAGCGAATACAATTTTAGGTTTCATAGTAATGAAATACTAAGTCATTTACATATTCTTCAGCTTTATTAACGTTATATTTTTCTCTTGTGCGTAGTAAGCTTGAGTATAGTCAATTGTTCTGGTACCCCATATACCATTCACATATTACTGCACTTAAAGGAGTTTAACGTAAGTTTTTGAAATATTTATATTTTAGGATGGAGGGAGTGTACCCTGAGCGAAGATTTGACAACAACATACTGCATTCCAAATACAACATATGTTATGTTCTCTTCATAAACGCAGATATATTAATAGCATATCCATTTTATATGATATGTTAAATAATAATATTGATTGTAATGATTTGCTCTCACAGGTTAACTTCAAAGTCAACACGGCATCAACTAGATCCCAATCAACATTTTACATTGCTCGCTCCAGAACGAATATGTGATATTTTCAACGGATCCAAAGCTACAATACTTAATCATGCTTCAAACTTTGATGTGACATGTTAATACAGGGTGACTGACGAAAAACCTTTGGTGCAGTATCTCGCTTATTTTTTATCCGATTTTAATAAATAAAACATCAAATTAAACCATTTTTAAAAGACTTTAATAGGATCTGAACTGTTATTTTTTCTCGCACCCAGATTTTGACAAAATACGATCAACATTTTTTTTTTAATTGCACTGTATATAAATTTTTATTGATTCGCAAGGAGATTTTTTTTCTGAATATAAAATTGTAGACAAATTTATCCATACATCAAACTTAAGTCGAGAAATTGAGGATTAAAAAAATAAATAAAAAGTCAAGTATCCATTGTAAACAATATACAGACCCTATTTTAAATGTCAAAAGTGACAGTGACAGCCATTGATACAATACTGCAACGATTTTTAATTATTTCATAATTAAAATGTTGCAATATTTCAAACACTGTACTAGAATTTTGTGCTTCTATAGAAATCGTTTTTCAGTTTTTGAAATTTTGCAACATATTTATTATGAAATTATTAAAAATCATTGCAGTATTGTACCAATGACTGACACTCTCACTTTTGACATTTGGAATAGGCTCTGTATATTGTTTACTATGGGTATTTCATTTTTATTTTTTTTTAATCCTCAATTTCTCGACTTTGGTTTGATGAATGGATAAAATCGTTTACAAATTTAGATTCAGAAAAAAATCTCCTTGCGGATCAGTACAAAATATATGAACAGTGCAATTTGAAAAAAAAAGTTGATCGTCTTTTGTCAAAAACTGGATGCAAGAAAAAAATATCAGTACAGTTCATATTAAAGTCTTTTAAAAATCATTAAATTTGATGTTTTATTTATTCAAATCGGATCAAAAATAAGCGAGATACAGCACCAAAGGTTTTTCGTTAGTCACCCTGTATATACTGCTATTCTACTGTGTGTTCAGTTTTTTTAGTTTTACTTTATTTACAATTGTACAATTCGTGTTTATATTTTCTGTATGTATCATTATTATATATCTGTACACTTTTTATTTATGTATGATTGTATTCCTATATGCTTAATTTTGTTATCCCTGTTACTGGAACGTTGTTCTGTTGGGATTATAAGAATAAATAAATAAATTATTAAATTTAGAAAACCTGATTTGCGGGAGATTTTAATTTGCATTTTACAATCCTGGAACACATCCAACCGTTTCTATCAGGTTCATTGTAGAAACCACTCAATAAACGTTTAATTTTAATTTTAATTTTAATTTATTATACGGAATCTCCATTTACATACATTAAAAAAAAAAAATATATATATATATATATATATATATATATATATATATATATATATATATATATATATATGAAATATATAAATCATAATTACAAAATATAATAATACAAAAATAGTTACAACAAATATGTTCATACACACTACATGAAACTTAAAATTTAAAACCCTATCCCAAATGGTTTAACTAATCACAATCACTATAGGTTCTTAATGTTACTCTCGGTTAACCTGAAAATTTAATTTAAAAATAGTAATATACAAAATAAATAAATAAATAAATAAATAAATAAATAAATAAATAAATAAATAAATAAATAAATAAATAAATAAATAACTAAATAAATAAATAAATAATATAATTTGCAGTCGGCATAGTTAATGCGTTGAAATGGCGTCATGTCTATAAATACTACTTTACGTAACTTAGTCTCAACAAAAAAAAACTCCTCATCAGACTTGTATTCTAAGAACAGTGTATAGAAGTGTTCTCATCAGTCAAGATGTTTCTATCTTGTATATAACAACCGTTATTTGACAATAAAATATCTTAGAATTAAATTTCTGGATCGTCCTATCTAAAGGACGACTTCCTTAAGATGTTCTCAATATTGAAAGCTGTTGCTTCTCTTGCTTTCAATTTAACGTCTTGGTACAGCTAATAAAACAGCAAAGGGAAGAGTGCAAATAGCAGAAGAAAGATCGGAAGAATTCGAATGGAGGGAATAATAGTTATGAATGATAATAAATAAAAACACTTTGTAACTTTGTTTATATAACACTATTTATTTTCTGTGTTTTTATTTATACTCAAACATGTATAACGAAGTAGAAGCCGCAAAAATTAATAAGTTATGAATGAAGTAATGAGGAACATAAAAATAAAAGCAAACCAACCAAAAACAATAATAGCATTCCACAGACTGCAGCCAGTAAAAATTGAAGTACTAATGTATGCAGGCGTTATAGTATTAACCCCTTAAGTACTGAATTATTTGTAGATTTCTATGCATATAAAACGGATTTAATTTGTTGCTGCATGGATTACAAAGTCTATAGATTTTTCAATGGATTGATCTGAATATAGTCAAACGACCTTTGAATTTCAAGAGACATTAATCTAGTGGTAGTCTCTGAAGTATAGATTTTCGAATGTATTATTCAGATAATATAATCTACTAGATTTCTGATTTTTGTAATTGTATCATTTCTATCCAACTTTTTGTTGTCTGTAAAGTGAAGAAATCTTGAGGTATCAAAAAACCTATCCCGTGACAAAGTGGCTGCAAAAATTGGTTTATAATATTTCTTTTTGACCAATATGAACTCAATTTAGATTTTTTTTCACTTGAGACATAATACATAATGCAACATATTCTTTCATTTCATCCTGAGCTACTGAAAACCACAATAAAACAGGGGTAATTATAAAGATAATTCGAATTTGCTTTATTTGCAACTGTTAGGTGTCATAAACAAACGTCAGGAATTTGTTTGCGATCAACGCCTGCCTTCAATTCAGATGACGAGTCAGACTCGTCAACCGTAACTTCGCACAATTAAGCAGATGACGAATCTCACTCGTTAAATGTACCCAAAGGGATAATGGCAAATAGATAGAAAAACTAATCATGGAAATTAACACAGACAAAATAATAAAATTTTGCATATAAACAGAAAAGAAGGCAACCACAACATTATAAAATGCGAGGAAACAGAGCTAGAAACAGTTTCGACATATGAATACCTGGGAATCATTATAACAAACAACGCAAAAATTGATCTAAAACTGGCAAATAGAGCAAAAAAATTAGGAAAAAAATAAGTCAACAAATATAGTGTACCCAAGTACACACAGGACATATATTATTCTGTTTTATGCAGTCCTCAAAGGTTGTTTTGGTTTGATCAACTCTACAACAAAACCGTCTGCTGTAATGGTTCTTTCTTTTAAAAACACCATAATAACATTGCCTTTAGCGATTTATCCCTAGACAAATCCAGTATTCTCGTGATTCTGCTTTTGTTTGTTACTGGTGGATTTGTTTACGACTGAAGACCACTTATTAGATTGATACAAATCCACATAGTAGAGATTTGTTTAGGCACTGCACAAGTATTATCAGTTACTTTCTCATTGGTGGCTTTTGGAGTAAAACTGGGCAGTTGAATATCAGATCCTTCATTGGCGGATGATATACTAACCGTTGGCAATTTAAATGTAAGTGGTTGTTGTATGTCCTTGGCGGTTCTAAAGATGGTTGACACAGATGATGTTTGAAGCAGCTAGTTTTATAATTTCTTGTTTAAGAGACACATTTTCAGCTTTAATTGACCTTAGTTCCTTATCCATTGCAGTAAATTCAAATGCCTGGCTATTAATATCAGGTGATGAGACTGGTTATTTTTTATCGCTACTGGGACATTTGTCGGGTGATGTTATAGAAACATCATACTACTTATAGTTATGTAATGCAACCTGAATGATATCTTGTTTCACAACGTTTACATTAGACTGCAAAATCGTTTTTTTTACATTTAAGGCAGTTCATTTTGTTGGATGTGAAAATTCGATTAAATAGAATCGTAATGTAGAGTTCAATTAGGCACCAATAAAGTTTGTTGCGGGTTCAATGCGAGGCTATCGCGGGGACAGACCACGAGCAAGCTCTTTTCGCAAACGGGCACTTATAGTTTCACTCAGTAGTTCTATATAAATCACAATAAACTTACGTCTGTAGTACAAATACGTCTTGAACAGTAATCGCTTGAAACGATACACTTGATAAAACTATTAAACTTGCACGGGTTTGATAGTAATTACGAGTTATTTGCAGAGCTGATGCGACTAGTGCTTGGTGGCAAGCGTCTTGGTAGAGAAAAAGAAAATGGAAGACCTTACAAAAATTGGTACAACAATAGCAGACGTAGGGAAAACAAGAGGCAAAACGATGGAGGAGATGAAAATGATAACCACAAATAGAAAATAATGGAAAAGTATTGTGAATGAAATACCTTTAAACCCAAATCAGACGATCGAAGAGCAAACGGAAAGGGAAGAAAAAAGAAAGATCAGGGTACCGCTGGCTATACACTTGTATTTTTTAAGATGCAGTAGATGTGTAGGTTTTTCGAGTGCACCACCATACTCTGAACGCCCTCGTCATTCATTTAAAAATAATTCAGAATTCTTGGTGTTGACTGGTACAAGTCGAACATCTTATTCAGCGTATTGAAATTTTGCAACATGTATTTCAGTAGTGATTTGATTAAATACGACCACTTGGCGAGGACTAGATATAACTCAACATTAGCTTCTTAATTTGCATCTCTAGAATCGTTCAAGTGTCGTATTGTAAGTCCAGAAGGTATATTACTCATATCGTTGGAAATTCAGTTTGATAATATTTGCAAAGATTTGAAAGAGATAAGATCATAATGTTCCTTGTCCACCTAGAATTTACTATTTTTTAAAATAACACTTCCCGTTAACCTTCAAGGAACAGGCTTGTAAAGTCTGGTACAAACCAGTCTTCGGACTCCACGCTCAGTTTCGGGGGTGAATTCAATTTCGAAGGTACCTTTATTTCCAGCAGTGAATTCCTCCGCAAGAAAGACTGTTCCGACGTGGACTGTGGTGACGCTATCGTGGAAAGGTTGTTCAAATTCCCGACTTTCCGCCCCAGGTTTCTTTAGTATAACTCTAACCCTTCTTGCAAGACAATGACGATGAATGAGTCGAGAAAAAATCAGTACTCTTCACCTCACATCAATTTTTTGAACCTGGTTATTGCTAGCTGCTCGTGATCTTAAGTAACGTCAGTGAATCTATCGAGCAGTTGGTAGACGTCAGGGATTCGAATTTTTGCGTGTGTGGTAACATCTTCCACAATTTGCGGAACTTCTTTTTATTCATAGGGCCTGCGTACGCGTCCAGTCGGGACTTAATAAGTTTTTGATGAAATTCAGATTACTTAAAAGGAACAACGCTTTGCCGTTCACAAGGGATACACAATTATCTTCAACTCATAGTACCGGTACTTAATAATTATCCTGAAGTAACGTCATGCATTCCACTAAAGCCGACTGTTCTAGTTCGTCATATCGTTCTCAAATTATCTGATTAACGACCTTTCGGTGTTTGTTCCTCAATTTTTTTTGACACTGAGGAAAGGAGACGAATACTTCGACTTACCGGACGGAGACGAAGCCTTCATGTAATGTTAAAAGTGTATCTCAATTTTCTAGATATCAAGACTTTTCCTAAATAGTGGTCTACATGAAAAAATGTTCCCTGAATCGTCGCCCTTCCCCAGTTTGGATAAGTGAGAAAGGGTGAAGAAGAGAAGAGAAGAGGAATGAAGGGGAAAAAAGAAATAAAATTGTGAAATATTAATTCTTATGCCAATAAACGTTTTTTTTTTTATATATTGAATACATACGAATTATAAAAGTGCAAATTAACTTAAAACATAATTAAATCCAAGGCACTATAAGTTCCAATTGATCTCTTTAGATGTTCTCTATATAAATATTTTTATATTTGAGTTAATTCGATTAAAAAATGCATAATTTGTAACATTTTATTTTAAAATTATAATTGAATACAATTATATTTGTTATATTTTTAAATATCTTCACCAGTAGTTTTTATGTTTTAAAGAGCTTTACTGAATTACAACTATTAACCGATAAGTTTTAAAGTACTGCTCTATTTATAAATATAAAGCAATGTTGAATCGTAAAGCATATTTATTGTTTTTATTGCCTATATTGACAATATCACAAATTTACAGTTCAGACGAAGTTCGAATTTTTGTTCCTAGGACTAATATGGAACAAAAAATAATCAAAAAAACTTATCACTGGTAACGAGTATTACCCCCTCTTGCATTAATGACTGCTTGAAGTCGACCAGGAACACATTGAATTAAATTAACGATCACATTTTGGTCGATATTATTCCATTCCTGCAATAGCATCTGTCTTAGCTCCTGAACAATTCTTGGGCCAGGTGTATGCTTTCTGATACATCGTCCCAACTCATCCCATTCATGTTCTATGGGATTCATGTCCGGGCTGACAGCTGGCCAATCCAACCGCGAAATTCCCACTTCATCCAGATAATCTCCGACAACTCTGGCAACGTGAGGTCTAGCATTATCTTGAATGAAAATGCCGTGCTCCCCCATAGTTGTCATGAAGGGCATAACATGATCTTCGAGAACCTCCGTAATGTATCTGTGAGCTGTCAGGGAGCCATTCTCTATAAAAACCAACTCTGTGCGTGCTTCGGTAGAAATTCCTGCCCAAGCCATAACCGACCCATCGCCAAATGGATGTCGCTCATCAAAACAAACTGAAGCGTATCTTTCTCCGCGTCTTCTCCACACTTTCCGACGTCAGTCTGATCCATTAACGCAAAACCGCAACTCATCTAAAATCAGTACTCTGTTCCAGTCCTCATTATTCCATGCCCGGTGATTTCGGGCAAAAGCCAATCTTGCAACACGATGTCGGCGTTGTAAAGGTGGACCTGTAACCATCTTTCTACAAGACAATCCAGCAGCCCGAAGCCTTCACTAACGTTTTCATCTCTAACTTCATGGTGTTGATTTCGTAGATGTTTGTGCAGTTTTGCAGAAGCTGTTCTATTCCGCAAACTTGTAGGCACCAAAAAACGGTCATCTCTGATCGTGGTGACTTTTTTCGTCCGGATTCTGGTCTTCTGGTTATCAGGCTAGTATCCAAGTAACGCTGATACACTTTTTGTATAGCGCAAAGGCTGTTGCCAACAATCCTTGCAGTTTCATGTTTTCCTCGCCCATCTTCAATCTATAATTCTTGCCTCAACAATAGGGCCTAAAGGCATTATGACTTGTTAAGTACAGTACATCGTGTGAATGACAAGTTTCGCAGAGAAAAATCAACACTAAGTAAGAAAACCATAACGAAAAGTAAGTTTTCAATTAGAGCGAAATGGATGTTGTTTCATAAAAATCTGTAACACGGTGATGGTAACTGACAGATAAATAACATTTGTCAGGAAATGTATTATTAAATGCCTACTTTGGTTTACAATTTGCAAACATAAATTTAAAACAAAAAAATTACAAACATAAGTCATAATTTTAAAGTGACCTCTATTTTTTGCTCGCCAGTGTATTATAAATGTGATATATCTTTAATTAAAATGATTTTTTAATAAGTAAAAAAAAATTAATTTTCAACAACGTAAAGGACTATTTTATTATTTAAAACATTTTTATTCAATGACTATATTATACTGTACTTTTTTCATTAAACCAACGTAAATAACCTGCACTTTAGTTTATGCAAATTTTTAAGATTTCCGTGCAATAACAAGGTGTTTAGATGCATAATTATGCGCATGGTTTAATCTTTCTTCGTGCACATAAATCCCCTAATTAATACTGTGATATAAAAAATCTAAAAATAACAGCGTAATAACAGCTTAAAGTTTTCGCCACAAGATTCAGAAGGTTGTTGGTATAAAATAGGTAATGATGACAACTTTATTCGAGTGATGGATTTTTCTTATCAGCGCCGTACTTTCCTACAGTAATATTTTTTACCGGAGACACATTTTAAATTACAACTCTTGTATGCATGTAAGTTAATATATTATACATACATATATGTGCGACTAGTAAGTTAGTTTTTCAATCTTTATATCCACTGAGGGATTAATTTTTAATTTCACACAAATCTACACCTTTGTTACAAAAAAATAAGTAAATCTAAATAAAATCTATAATAATTTTTTGACACGAAATTATTTACCACATAAACCATTACCTAATTTAATTATTTTTTAGGCATTTGTTAATAAAATACTTGTACGTTGGGCGACATAAACATGGTGTTAAAATTGTTAGTATATTATTAATTTCAATAATAAAAGTTTAAAAGTTTAAAAAAAATGACATGATATGCTCTAAGAAACTAATAATGATAATTCTTTGAATCGTGTTGTTTGATATAGTTCAATTTTAATTAATTGCTATCTCAAGCCATTTAAAAAAAGTATTAATTAATTCAGTAGTAGTAGTAGTAGTGTTTGGCTCTCGACCACGTGTGTATGTGTGTGTGTTTGTGTAAATTAGCTTATTAATTGATGAGGCCGTTATTTGTTGAAAATTCATATCACTTGTTAAGTATTAAAGTAAAATCACTTTTTTAATTTTCAAAAACTTTTGGAATTACACGCAACAATTGTTTCGCCACACTGTGGCTTCTTCAGTCGAAGAAATGAGCTTGTTACGTTAAAGGATCGCCCCCACTGAAGCGAATTCGCTACCACAGGCATATTAAATCATTAATTTTTACGTATAAGTAAAAAATTTGGCATGGATTTTCATATTTTGGAAAAGAAATAAAATTGGGTTCTATGAAGGACAGACGAAAAAAATCTAACAGCAAAAGATAAATTGTACCGAAAATCTCTTATTTAAAATGCTTTATTGCAAAGTTAAAAGATTATTCAAGAGGTTCAAAACTGGCGACACACATAGTATAGATCAGTGTTTCCCAACCTTTTTTATGCCATGCCCCACCTTTTTAAAATTCTTATGCCCCCCTATATAACATATACATAATTTTTAATATTACAAAATTGAATGTTCACTTAAGAAACTTAAATGATAGGTTTTAGGAAGAAATCACTAGGAAATTGTTAACGAAACACATATAATACAAAGTAGATTTTCAAATCATATAATGAAACACTGAAATTCAAATTTGAAATAATTTTAATAAAGATCTTTCTACATATATTAATTTATTATTTTAATTTAGTTAACCAAATATCTTCGTTTTTATATTGACAAGAGTTTTATTTCTTTCTATCAGGGATGTGCAGCAGAAACAAGTTCCGGAGAACGAATTTAAAATAAATGTAATAAATAGCAGAGGCTTAGAACTTTTTGATAGTTGGGGCAACGGACATACTTAAATAATTTTGCGTCGTCATTACGACTGTAAATGAATCGTTATTTGTATCACTTCCAATAAATAAAGAAACTGCTAGAACTCGGTATTAGCGCAATTCAAAAACAGCAATAACAACACCCTTCGGACCATTTGAACATGTAAAGATACCTTTTGAGTTAAGAAATGCAGCGCAAACATTCCAGAGATTTATGAACGAAGTATTTTTTGGATTAAAGTTTTATTTCGTTTACATAGACCATGTCTTAATTATTAGAAAACATTGCTTGACCATAAACAACATCTCCACGTCATTTTTGGTAGGCTGACAAAGTATAGTATGGTCATAAACGTTGATGTAAATTTGTCAAAAAGTCAGTGGAGTTTTTAGGACACGTGGTTGAAAGTAAATGAATTTTACCTTTACCGTCTAGAACAGAAGTTATCACGTCCTTTTCCCTCCTAAATGCCAGAAGGATTTAAGGTTGTTTTTAGGAATGATTAATTTTTATCATCGCTTCGTACCGGATTGTGCAAAAATTTTAACAACCGCTATCACTCAATTCGGAATAGCTAAACGCGTTCAACCATATTAAAACAGCTTTGGTACACTATTGACGCATCTAAGAATTGGAGCACCACTCTGTTTGGCCGTGGATGCATTTGACATAGCCATGGGGGCGTGTCTACAACAAGAATTGGATGGAACTAACCAACCCATCGCCTTTTATTCTAGATAATTCACTATAAGAGAATCAAAGTATAGCGTTTTTGGACGTGAATTATTGGCAATGTTCGCGTCACTGAAGCACTTCCGATACTACCTCCAGGGCGATCTTTTTACATTTTGACCGACCATAAACCTCTTGTCTTTGCTTTGAAAAAAGGAACAAGTGTATTAAATCCGCAAGAAGTCCATCAAATGGACTATATCTCAGTTTATCTCGGACATACGTCATGTAGCAGGAAGGAATAATGTAGTACCGGATGCACTCTCCAGAATTTCTCATATCAGTCGAACGAACCCAATTTTTACCAGTGTGGACCCTATAGATATAGCCAAAGCACCAAAGAACGACCAAGTATTACAGTGTTTTTAAGTAACCCAAACACTTTGTCTTTATTTTTACAAGTTTCCAAATTACCTAACTCTTCGTTAGTTTTACACTACGATTTCTCAACGAAAATTCCCAGACCGTTTGTGCCTCAACCTTTAAGGCAAGGAGTTTTCAAAACGTTGCATAAACATAGCACACCCAGGTATCCGAGCATCCAAACATATGATAAAAAGATATTTTGTTTGGCCTGGAATGCATAAAGATGTAAAACAATTCATAATTCAAGCACAAATTCTACAACATACTATAAGCCCCGTTGGGAACTTCCCAAAGCCCGACCACCGGTTCGGGAATATTCACATCGACTTAGTTAAGATGCCCACAGTTGAAATATTTTCATACCTGATAACAGTCGTGGACAGATTTATAAGGTGGCCGGAGCAACCGGATGCAAACACAAATACAATAGTTAGAACGTTATATTCAGAGTGGATGGCGAGATTTGGAATACCAACGCATATAGTTTCCGATAGAGGAGCACAATTCACTTCGGAAGTATACAACTAGTTATGTAAATTCTTGGGAATTAAATCGATAAAAACGACCGCGTATCATCCGTGTGCTAATGGTATGGTAGAGAGATTGAACAAACCCATGGCCGAGACAATTGCCAGGAGTGCTCTTAAGCTTACGTAACACAATAAAAGAAGACCTTCAATGTACGAGCGCGGAGTTAGTTTTTGGTACCACATTGCGTATGCCCAGAGAATTCTTTTTAGGTGCAGAGAGATCTAGTACGGAACCTAATACACAATTTGTACGAGACCTAAAGAAACACTTCAAGGCTACCTCTTCCTATAGACCTCAACACTTGCACTCATGTTTATGTCCGAGAAGATAAGATAAAAGGTCCACTAACACCACCATACAACGGACCCTTCAAAGTAATCGAGCGTCATCCTAAGTTTTTCAAAATAGAATTGAACCATCGTGATGATTTTATTGCGATAGACAGGTTAAAACCTGCGTATATTTTCCAGAGTCTGCTTCTGTTCCTGTGAGACATGTGTCTTTTGTTACTTCCACACTAGGGGGAAACTGATTCAGCAGAAACAAGTTCCGGAGAACGAATTTAAAATAAGTATAATAAATAACAGAGGCTTAGAACTTTTTGGTAGTTGGGGTAACGGACATAATAAAATAATTTTGCGGCGTCATTACGACTGTAAATGAATCGTTATTTGTATTACTTCCAATAAATATAGAAACTGCTATAACTGGGTATTCATATTACCTTCAATAAATAAAGACACTGCTGCAGATGTATAACTTTTACAGGCTTGTTTATATTATATCTTCAGTTGGCGTAAAAACCGTCCACTTCTTGAATTGGACTGTAGTAATTACAGATTTCTTCATATTGCCGCAGTGGTCACCATCACCCGATGAGAATTACCATCAGCAGCCAAATATAATGCGTCGAGTGGAAGAACATAAAAACTCGTGAACTCCGCCTTCAAGATCTATGCTCAAAATTATAGATAATTAATTTAAATTTTTAATTATAGATCTTGGAAAGCAAATAAACTAAACTAAACTAAACTATTTAGTTTTTCAAATATAACGGCTAAATAACTCACAAATGCTTTACAGTCGACTGTCACTAAGAGTGTCAAACAGTTCTTTCAAAGAAGGCCCATTTCGAGAACCATCTTACTTTAGTGTGAAGTAAAAGTCGCACATAGCATTGATACACTTTATTACTGAATGTAGTACTTCACTTAGAACAGGCAAGAAGTTTTTAGCCACCAAGTTTTTCCTATGAATAACACAATGTACACGAATCATTTCTGGATTATCAGAGAATCTAAGAAGTTTTTTAGCATTTTTTACATATCTTTGGAGCAAAATGCCGTTTATAAATATATCAAACATAAGTTGTCAATACTGCCTCACTGCCTCTCAAAGTTGATTCATCCATTTGCACTAAGAATTGACAACAAGAGGTTTTTCAATATCTTCACTCATTGCATCTATTCTTCTGCTAACGATATTGTTACTGAGTGGCATAGCTTTTACATCTTTGTCATCTTTTTCAAGATCCGTTTTAAGAAATGGTGATATAACGTTTTTTTTTTTTAATTTTTTTCTATAGTATATTTTTTTCCAGATTTAGAGATGAATAAAGAAATTTGATAACTAGCCGCAAGAATACGATTATGAGTTGAAGTATGAGCAGTAAATTTTTCTTAAAAGTTTGAGAGTAATTCAAATATGAATTAATATGAGTACTATGTTTCGCCTTCTAATGCGCCTCAAGACGCCCTCGTTTCATTAATTCGTTGGTCAAGAAAAAAACAAACAAAAAAATTCATCAAAATATTGACGATTATTTTCTTTGCTTGCACTTATTTTATTATGGGCTGAAAGAAATAAATAGAAGATCAATTAAAACTAAAACTAAAGTATGTGTTAAAATTAATTTAATGTGACATAGGCTATATTTAGCATTCAACTGCATTGTTTAGCGAGTTTTTAAAGCGTCCAGGGGTTCCCGCGGAGCCTTTTGTCTGCCTGTTGACACGCCAAAAACCGAGTTGATATTTTGATCTCGTCAAACGTATTTATAATAGTTATTGGCCGCAATTATTTAATAATTTGCTTTTTTCTTTCAATTTTGGCACCGAAATTTAGCATTGTAATTAAATGACCCATAGCAAATGGGTCGAGTGTCGAATACATTTTCGAATTGCTCCCCTTAACAATCAAATTGCCCCACGTTGGAAAACATCGGTGTAGATGATTGTTAGTCATCCCAAAAAGCTCGAAATGGTGTGGAAATTGGCTGGATGAGTCCTCCGTGAAATTACTGACAATATCAAAGCCGAACATCGCCTCATTTTCACCGATTTGTTGCAACGAAATGAACAAGCTCCGTTCTTAAAAAAACTCACCACGCGTGATGAATCAAGACTACTTATCATGTACGCAAAGCTGGTCACTCCAAACCCAAGCGCGGAGACCCACACCCAAGTCCCTCTGGCAAGGCTAAGCAATCAAGGACTAATCAAAGAGGCAAAGCTAGAGCTAGTCATCTGAGATAAACAGGGATCCACAATATATCTATCATATACATGAAATAAATGAAGGTTTGCGTATTGCAGGACGTTTCTTCAAACGGAATACCGTGACATGTCCACTGTAAAAAAGCTATGTGGTGTGTATATGAGATACAAGCAGAATCATTCACTGGAATATCATCTTAAACGGCATTTGTTATTAATTGAATGACGACGATGAGCGTCAACTGCGGTTTATCCCGAACAAAATGGCGTCTATATGGTTCAGCTTTACCGCTTTCATGCTGTAGTCAAGGCAAAAATAAACAATATCGTCTTACATAACCATAATGCCCGTCTTCATGTTGAGCTTTATGTCTTTCAATCGATCACCATTAGGCGCAATCTGCTCCCACACTCACCATATTCATCGATTAAAGCTCCCACGATTTTTTAAGTTGTTCGCTCTTTGAAAAACTGTCAAACGAACAAAATTTTCTACGATTTTGATGATATAGTAACCCTTGTCAAAGCGTAGATTACATCCAAAAACCCTAACTTCTTTGCCCATGGAATCCTACATTTTCCAAGAAAATGAGAAGCAGTTCTTTGTTCTATTGTTAAATATTTTTATCGTTTTGTTAAAAAATCGCAATAATTATGAATCAACCCAATATTAATATTAATATGTGTAATTAATATCGTACCAAGATGTAAAAAGATCCTACATGAAAAGATAATGTCGCAGTGATCTAAACAAAAGAATTTTATAGCTTTAAAATTTGAAATAACTACAAATCATTTGAATGTCCTATTCAAAAAATTATATTTTAAAACTATGTTTTCGTTAAACTACAATAATAGTTATTTAAGGAACAAGTGTAAAAAGTGCTTCTTTATTGCACGAACTGGCGTTTAAAAACACGAGCGAGGAACGAGCGAGTTTTTTTAAAGCCAGGAGTGCAATAAAGACACTTTTTACACGTGTGCCTTACAAAATTTTATCTTCGATCGTAAAGGATTTCAAAGAATATATTCTTACGAGTAATATTTTAATGTCATTTCAATAATTCAATTAACGAAAACATATTTTACCCGCAGTGCACTAATGGAAGCGTTACTTAGCAACCAGTAAACAAGTCGGCCGCCATTATTATTTATAGAAAAAATGTTCGCTTTATTGTAATCGCTTCGACTTGCATTAAATGAAATCTTCAGAGTTCTTAAATCTGCCATTTCGTATATATTATATATTTTATTTATAGTTTATTAGTTATTTGTATCAATTAATAAAAAATTAAGTTTTTCGTCGAAAATTTGTGCTATAATATATTCATCTATCAAATTTGACATTCCTGTGCAATAAAAACAGTTTGACATTACCGTGCAATAAAAACGTAAAAAAGCACTAGTGCTTTAAAAAGCCACTTTTACAATGAAAAATGATGCAAAAAGCGTCTACTTTCTGTACGATCGTAGATAAACATATTTAAATTGATTTCGTTTTCCTATAGTTTGTAAACGAATTGCAACATATTAAGAGATTTTTTTATGATTAATACATTATATACCATTTTTGTTTAAATATGTAATAATACTATACTATACTATAAAGTATCACTAAAACTGAACGATATATTGTCAATATTTAAGTTTTTTTATGTACCTCGAATAAGATTAATAAATCATTAAAGATATTTTATTTCTTGAATACTTTACTTAAAACCTAAAGAAAGTCCTAAGTTATTATTTAATATACAGGGTGGGGCACGAATAACGTCCATTAAAAGTTTTCGGGGTTCCTGCTTGAGGAAAAATCTTTAAAAAATCAACATCGCACGGTTAAATGTGATCTCTTCATATTTCAATATTTCAATTTGTACTGGAAACGGCTATCAATTTTGTTATTTTAAATGGGACATACTGTATATTATTACATTTTAGGATTCCTCGTTTAATTGCCTACCTCCCCATATAAATTTATGTCAACTTAACTATTTCAGTTTTTTAGTTTTAACCAATAGATTATAGAGGGATATTTAAAAATATTATCATCTGTTAATTTTGACAATATGTATTTCGAAAATATTAATATTTCAGCGCCCACTTAAAAACATCATATTTCAATTTATTAAATGGAATGACTAATGTGATTCGCAAGCCAATTTGCTACAAAAATGTATTATATATATCTAGAGCCAGTAGTTTTGAGTTATTTCAAAATTTGTTTCCTCTTAGATTTTTTTTACATTTTAATAATTCCTGTTCTATATACACGGGCACCATAGTAGGCTTCAATATTTGTTGAATCGAACGTGTTGAGAGAACTTGCAGAACTTTCAATGAAACATATCCACACTTACCACTAATGGATAGAAAAAAGTTACGACCAACGTCTGTTGCTGAGAGATACGTAGAAGATAGCATCCAAAACAAAATTAAAATATCCAACATGATTTTCGGCCAAGAAATATATCCTCATCATATAATGTCGTTCAACAATCAACAATGTGCGAAGATTTATTGCCACACAATATAACATTTTCTCATTTACATAATTGCAGTATTCATATTTATAACAATTAAGCAAATCAATAACCTAATTAAAATTCCTACATTTGATTTTTATATGTCAATGCCAACAATGAAATCTCAAACATATTTGTGATTCATGTGCAGTTTGTGAAAAAAGAGTGTGTACAACGCGTCAGAAATGCGCTTTTCTGCACTCAAGTAGAAGCTTGATGCACTCGCTCGCTTCGCTTAATCATTAATGCACAAGGTATTTCTAATGCTGTTAGTACTTTTAAATCATATCATTCTTCTAGTTCTGATAAAATATCGAAATGTTTCTTACAAAACTGCATTTATTCTCTATGTTGTCCAATTCATGATATATATGAAATATTTACTGATTATTGGCTGTTATAGCGTCCTTATTATGAAAACATATTTGAAATTTACTTATCTCTTAAAGTTTTTAAATAATTCCATATAAGATGGCGTTCGAAATTGTCTGATTTTTAAGTACATTGCCAAGAAAATAATTTTATTACAAAAAAGTAATTTAATATTAGGGGACAAAATTGGTATACTTCTCTTAGAAAATATATAAGTTAACTAAAAAATTATGCACCACATTTGAATATCCGTGAATAGTTTTTAGTGCACTTAACTCATACATTACTTAAGAAAAGTAAACTAATTATTTTACGTATTTCTTTATAACAAAATAATTTCCTCTGGCTTCTGACTGTATTTCCCAGAATAAATGAAGCAAAACTCAAGGAAGGAATATTTATAGGCCCCCAAATGAGTCATATAGTGCAAGATGCAATATTCGTTGAGAAACTCAATTTAAAGGAAAAAGCGGCGTGGATATGCTTTAAAAAAGTGGTTATAATTTTTTGAGGAATATTAAATCTGCAAACTATATAACCATTGTAGAAAATATGTTAAAGGCATATGAAACCTTGGGGTGTAACATGTCTCTCAAGATTTACTTTTTACATTCCCATTTAAATTTTACTCCACCTAATTTGAGTGACGTTGGCGACGAGCACGGAGAGAGATTCCATCAGGATATTTCAAGGATGGAAAGCCGATATCAAGGACGATGGAATCCTAGTATGCTAGAAGATTACTACTGCTTTTCTAAAAAACGGGTGCCTTTTGAGACAAGTTATAAGCGCAAACGAGAAAAATATTGTGAAACATACATTTATTATATTCACTACAATATATTAGTATTGTAATAAAATGCATTATGTCGACCTTTTTAAAATTATTTTATTTATATATCTTATGGAAATCAGCTCTTTTAGGGTTCTAGAATAACGGGAATAGCTATTAAAACCTTCTTCATTTTTTTTTAAATTTACGTTAGAAATATAAACATTGTAATATCATTACCTTAACGAACTTTCAGAATCATGTATCAAAATTCATAAAAACACCTTTGCAATATTTTCGTCTCCTTATTCGATCCACAATTTCACAAAACAATGGTTTCTCTATTAAGCATTTTCCACATCTATACTTTTTTCTAATAGTTTCTGGAAGACGTTTATTATTTTTTCTAATATTATAGATTTATGTATTTAACTTAATAATATGCTTTTGATTCCGTATTTTTTATAATGTATTTCATAATATTATTTTCAAATACAAAATGAAATGAGGGGCTTACTTTGCCCATCATAATACTTTGTTTACATCTTGTGAATATACATCTATAATGAATAATTATCATGGTTTAAAACCAAAATAAAAAATTATTCAGAAATTACGAACAAAAATTAAAATTGAAATAACTTTTTGTTCATGATCAATGCAACATGTTTCACCATGCAGTCGCTTTATAAGGAAGATGAATAATAATATTACTTTCCAAATATCCTGCAAAATACTTAGACAATAGACAATATATAGAGCACCAAGCACAGATATCAATGTATTTTTTGGTAAATTTCCGATGATATTAATGATACTGTTATGCAAATAAGACTATTTATTTTATTTTAGGTGATTTTAACATCGATATTCTTAAAGAAAATAAAATTGTTGATGAATTCAAAACAATAATTGCCTCTTATGGTTGTAGTTTACTAATCCAAGAGTATACTAGAATAGCTGGTAATAGTAAATCATACATAGATAATATCGTAACAACTCTACGATCGTAAACCAAGAAAAGGAGGACGAAGAAACATTATAATTGTTTATTGTAATATTATCTTCAATAAAGCTGTTTTCTCTCCCTCTATCGTAATAAATTATCAAAATTCACAGATATAAATACAAGTTCCTATGATCATTTTGCACAAATTGTGAGCATGTTACAACCAAAAACTCCCACCGTAGAAAACATTAGGACTCGTATATTCTCAGAAAAAAATATTAAAACCTTTGTAGATCATCTGAGTAACACATAACAGTGGTCTCGTATTTACACTGATAACACAGGCCAACAAAATATTTGTGATTTGGATTTGTTCATTTTTTTAAGTTTTGGTGGCTAAATTAATAGAGAATCAACATTTTTTTGTTTACATCACGCACAATTTTTTAATAAATTTACGTTTTTTTTAATTTTAGCAAATAAAAATTAAATGAAATTCTAAAAATCGCTAGGACACTGAGATCAAATTGTGTACAAATTAATAGAATAGTATAAAGGAATTCCCGAAAGTAAAATTTAATTACTGGGTTTCCCTGATTTGCACTCAGACCATCGACGAATGAGTTATGAGAATGAGTCTAGGAAGGCGTTGTTTAGTGAGTTTAGTGAGATATTTGCAGTAAAATTCGTGTTTGACTTTGTCAAAATAAGCGAGATACTTTTTGCTATGTGTGTGGTTGTTTTGGTCAATAAATTTAGACGTAAAATAGCATCACTGTTTAAACACTAATACTACGCATATTTTAAAGTAAATATTGGTGATCAAGACAAACATTGGGCACTACATATTGTATGTAAGATATGTGAAAAGGGTTTAAGGCATTGGAGTAATGGAACAAGGAAATCCCTATCCTTTGGTATATGAATGATTTGGCGAGAGCCAACAAATCACCATGATGACTGTTATTTCTGCATGTGCAATGTACGTGGATATAAGATAAAAATTTAAAAAACATCATTTATCTGAACCTCAATTCTGCAATTAGGCCGGGGCCACATTGGCCAGACATGCCAATATCTGAGAAACCAACAAATTTGACATGAAGTTGATCAAACTAACTTTAGCGATGCCAGTGAAATATCGAACATTTTTAAGCAACCACGGTTATTGCCCAAGACCGAACTCAGCGACTTAGTTAGAGACTTAGCGCTTCCAGATGATCTTTTCGAAATTTTGGTATCTAGAGTTCAAAGTAAAAATTTACTGGAGGAAAAAAGTCTCGTATTTTTGGAAACGCGAGTCTGAGCATTAAGGCTATTTTGAAGAAAGTTGTTGTAGTTTATTGCACCTGCATTTTAAGTCTTATAAATAAATTTGGGAGCACATACAATCCCGATAATTGGAGGCTTTTTATTGATTCTTCCAAAAGAAGCCTTAAAGCTGTACTCTTGCACAATGTGATTTTTTTTTATCAGTACCGGTTGCCCATTCTGTGCAAATGATGGAAAGCTTCAAACATTTTTAAGTACTGCTTGAAAAAATCAAATACAATGATCATAGTTGGAAAATTTGTGGGGATTTAAAAATTGTGGGACTTCTACTAGGACAGCAGTTAGGGCATACGAAGTACCCATGTTTTTTTTTTGTGTGAGTGGAACAATTGACGTAGACATCAACATTGGAGGATAATGGACTGGATAAGAAGAGATAATTTAACTCCCAGATCAAAAAATGTTCTGCACGAAAGTTTTGTTGGTTCACAAAAAATCTTGTTACCACCACTTCATATTAAACTAAGTATAATAAAACAATATGTTAAAGCTATAAATAAAGATGGAGACTGTTTCAAAAACCTTTGTAGAAAATTTCCCGCTATCTCAGATGCAAAATTAAAGAAAGTCATTTTTGTTGGTCCTCAAATAAGGAGATTAACGAAAGATCAAGAATTCTTTAATACCATGACCGAAACTTAGAAACATGCATAGATTTCATTTGTTAATGTTATTGAAGGTTTTTTTAGGAAACAGCAAGGATCCTAACTAAAATAAAATTGTGAAAAACATGCCATAGAAACTTATGGAATTGGGATGTAATATGAGCATAAAAGTTCACTTTTTACACCCGAATCTTGATTACTTCCCCGAAAATCTTGGTGATTTGATTAGGGAACAAGGTGAGAGGTTCCACCAATTTATGGAACGCAAGTATCAAGGTCAATAAAAAGAGAAAATCTGGCCCTGGAATACACAAGAAAATCCACTAAACAAAGTTTTTCATTCAAGAGGGAAAGATCTTCTAGAAAGAAAAGAAATTAAACATTGTTTAAGTTTTTTTTCAATTTGTAATTTGTTTTTATCTCTGTAAACGTAGCATTTTTTTGAACAATTTTTTTATTATTTATTTCAACATTGGTAAAAAAACCTTACGTGATATGGCAAAATGACATTCGGATTTGAATTTAGGAGATCAAAATATTACAAAATAAGATAGTAGATCGATGTCAACTGTTAAAGTCAAAATTTGTTACCCTATGTAATGATTTAGATGTTCAATTTAATTTATTTATGCATACATTTTAATTTCTTTTTCACAAAAGTTGATAAAACCAAAATGTATTAAAAATGTAATATCTTTATCCGATGAAGCAAAAGATTATAAAAAAGCAATGAATCTGTACGAAATAATTTTAAAGCATACACCTGTATACTTTCTATAATTAAAATATTATAAACAAAAATGCAATATTCAATCAACACTTGTTAAGAACAAGTAATATCGCACTAAAATTGCATGTGCATGTGTAAAGCTACTTGGTCTGTTATTAAAGGAATAACAGCGGCCAGTAATAATATTAGTCCAAACTCATCTTCCAATTTAAATGTCAATGCATTTAATTCTTTAATACTTTATTAAAGCTGCCACTATCCAACTTACATCTTTTCCTAAAGCAAATCTTAGGAAACAGAATTACGCACAATCAACATTCAATGTCAATCGAGCTAAAATAAAATAAATAGGCAAAATTGTACTTCCAATTTAAATATTATAGATTATTCCAAGACTAGTTTCGACCTCTAACAGAACAGGTCATCATCAGCAAAAAACGTCTATTATAAAAGATCCTCTACAACTATATAATTGTATAACATCCTAAACAGGACGTGATATTTTACAATGGCAATATTCAATAGTAATGTACAGATAATATTTGAAATATTATCTCCAAGAAGTTTAATGGAGTCTTTAATTGCAAATTTATTTTAAAACTCAAAGTTTTTGTTTTAGATTCGTTTAAATGCAATTTGTTACTGTTACACCAAGACGAGCTATGATTTAAAGTTTGTTGATTACTGCCGTTTAGTGCCCTGTCTTCCACATTTAAGACAGAAGTGTCATCTGCAAATAAGATGGTATAGATATTATGTAGATGTTGTTGTAAGTCATTTATATGAATGAAAAAGAAGATAGGACCTAGAATAGACTCTTGTGGGACACCATACATCATTGGTAGTAGGTCGGATAAATTATTATCTAAACTAACTACTTGAGTTCTATTTTATAGGTACGACTTAACAAAGTTTATGCTATCGATGTGAACGTTATATTTTGTAATTTTCTTGATCAGAAGATCGTACGATATGAAATAAAACGCCTTGGTGAGATCAACAAATGAGTCTATGCAGAATGTTTTGTTCTCAAAGCATTTTAATATTTATTCGCTCATCTCAAGTAGGGCGTCTAGGCTCGAGTGTTTTGGACGAAATCCAAATTGACCAGAAAAGAATAAATTGTTTGAGTCAAAGTAATTAGTTAATTGATCTTTTAAAATTATTTATATTATTTTAGAAAAATTAATAGTATCACTCTTACTACCTGTTTTAAAGATAGGAATGATTTTTAATAGTTTTAGTACACCAGGAAATTGTCCTGTTTCTATGATGTTGTTTATAAGCTTGGTAAGTGGTATCACAAGAAAGTCTTTTACGCTCTTAATTTAAGTCTGCGCTGAAACCATTTTTATATCACACGATTTACTCGATTTTATTTTAGAGAGTGCATCTCG
This sequence comes from Ontholestes murinus, assembly GCA_963969525.1. NCBI lineage: Eukaryota > Metazoa > Arthropoda > Insecta > Coleoptera > Staphylinidae > Ontholestes > Ontholestes murinus. The sequence goes on along the minus strand of OZ018398.1, from coordinate 12,919,045 downwards.
TACCGTAATGTATATTTGCTTGGACTTAAACTTGATATTTTGGTCAACTTGAATTAGGCCGTGAGTACCAGTTTGAGTTGATAGTAATGTATCGTGAATAGCTTTGGAAATAGTAGCAAAATATGAATTAAACTCATTGCAAGTAATGTTATTATTGTCTTCTTCACGTGACAAATTTTTTTTTGGTTATTTATAAACGACCACCTAGATTTTGATTTATTATTACTTTGTTTTATAAAATGTTCAGTAGCACTTTGTTTGTTCATTTTAATGGCATTATAATAGAACTGTCTGTAACTGTCCTTAAGTTCCTTTGTTTTTTGAGTGGAATGTAAATTGTAATCACTTTGAATCAGTTTCATACATTCACGCATTTGTTTCAATTAGGCAGGATACTACTGAAGGTGGTGAGATCGTGTACAATTTTGTTTAGTTCTTTTTAAGGGAAATGCTGTTAAAATTACAATACTTATTTCGTTCGTGGTTTGTTCCCATTGATGATCTACGTTGTTCGTCAATTTAAAAAAAAACGTCAATTAATTTGTTGGAACATGGTGAAGAAGTATATTTTCCCCTTAAATGTGTATGTTTTGTATATGGTCTGTATCTTTGTGTGTGATAGTAAGGATAGCAGGTGGGTATTCGATGCTAACCCATATATTTAGGTGAACTGATAAAGCAGTATACATACTTGACACATGTTGCATTGTGATACATTACTAAATAAATTGTCGATGCAATTGTTTTTTCTTGTATTAAAATGTACTAATTTATTTAATAACCCTGTGTAATTTATTTAAATTAAAACTTCTCAGATTGTCAATTAATACTAATTCTCTGTTGTCATTTTTATTAAAATGTATATTAAAATCTCTTCCCAAAATAATGTGTCTACATTGGTACTTGATTTTAGACAGAAAATAGGTAAGTAAATTCACTAACATATTAAAATCTCCTGACGGGGAGCGGTAGACACAGACGATATAGGTGTTTAGATGCTTATTATATTCACAGGATATTTCACAAGTTTTACCAACACTGATTTTCTGGGTAATATTATTCAGTCCACTTTTACAGTTTTATCGGTGTATATGATGGAGCCACCATGTTTGCTGCAGGTCCGTGCTTAGTAACTTCTTGCAGACAAGTTGTTAATATTTTATGTTAGGCATTCATTTTCACACATTCAGTGTTCGGTGATAGAGCTGGCACCGAATGAATTATGCACCAATGATGTTTCTAGTTCATTTATTTTATTTCTCAACGCTATCGCATTCAGAAATAAAATATCGAATCCGTCACAATTGGATGTTCCTTGGCTATTTATTTATTGACGGACTATTTCCAAAGTTATAGACTGATTAGTTTGATATCAATATTTTTAAAACTATTTGAATAATAAAACATAATATACCATCCCCATATCAACACGGATTCTCTAATAACAAAAACTGTAATACAGGATTATTTAATTTTTCAAAGTTTATATTTTTAACCCTGATTGTATCGACCATAATTCTATCTAAACTTGAAAAATATGGATTTAGAGGGGTAGTAATTCAATGACTAACATCGTACCTCATTAGCAAAAATCAATTATTTGAGGAACACAATGGCAAAGTGATCCAATCAAGAGCTTTGAAAAAGGTAAGCGATGTACCACAGGGAAACCTTTTGGGCCCACTTTTATTTAATTTGTTTAATAATGATTTTTTTATATTGAATAGCAGTTGAAATTTCTCAATTATAAACTATGCAAAATTAAAGCAGTGAATTTTTGAATTCACTGTAAGTAGAACGTAGTAACGGTGACAATAAAAATTTAATCGTTAAAGGACTCAACATAATTAACCTATGCAGAAATAGATTTGAAGCCGAACTAGCAGTATTCAAATGGTTTGAAATAAATGGATTAGTTTTCAATAAAAATTAGACAAACTCAATCATTTCAAAAGAAACACACAGAGTTTTGTGATTATTGTTTAAAAACTAATTGTGAAAAAAAATTAGGAGTAGTTGTAGATCAAAAGTTAAAATTTAATCAAATTAGTCATCTAACTGGTAAATAAGTTAATCAAATTGTATGCTTCGCCATTTAAAATACTCTGTTAATTCCGAAATCCTAAAAATGGTTACTTATGCTAATTTTGAAAGTCTGATTCGATACGGTCTAATCCTTCGGGGTAGCTCTCCGAACATATAAAAAGTATTCATCATTCAAAAGAGAACAATAATTAAAAATATCAATTATATTCCAATTATATTACAACTTAATTAATTAATAATAAAACGTCAGTCAAGTTGACATTGAATTCCCAAATTAGGGACAAACATGCCTAGAGCAAAAATTAACCTAAATATGGATCGTTTACTCATTCCATATTGTATTGATTAATTCCTTACTTGTAAATTTCAATAAGACATATTTCGTTTGAAATAAATTATATATTCCCTTAAAGCACATTCTTATATAAGTACTTTACTTTACACATGTAATTATAGGAATTGTAATAAAGTAAAGATTGATTTATTATTATTATTCATCTGCCTGAAGAGGTCACTGTATTATAGAGTTTTTTCCTCAAAAGCGTTGGTATTTAATTTGTAGATTTATTTATTTATTATACACAGGCAAAAATTATATGAACATATGTGTTTAATTTCCTTTATTCCATAAATCAAATTAATGCAAGAGCTTCAAATTGTCTAAAAGTTGTTACAAGTTTTTAATATCATTTACGTTACATGTTGAGGTCAGTGTGTCTGAGGACTTGTTCTGATTTTGTTTTTGTTATTAGCAAATAACAATTTTGTATTGAACTCGTTTTAACATACAGTTTTAGTATATATTCAAAACCTGTACATCTCTACATCTTTAAGATTGAATGAATTTGAACTGCCTTTAAATTTAGAATAAACTATTTACAAAAATTTACAAAAGTAGGTAAGGGTGATTTGCGCCAATGCATGCATAGACCTACGCAGCAGAGGTTCTGGTAGATTTAATTTCAGGAAGCTCGTAGGCTAATACTATACAGATGGTTTGTTATTCTTGTAAGCCTTCCATTGTGTAACAATTAATACAGTATTATATATGCACATTGAATAGACCAATAATCGGATAATAATACATGACGATTAAAAATATTAAAATTAAAAGAAATACGAAATATACAAAAAGAAACACAAGAAAAATCCATCTATGATTAACCTGGAGAGTTAAATACTCCTAAGTGAATCTCAATTCTCTGTCTCAAACTGCGCTACTCTAATGAGATAAAAAATATCGAAACCGGTCCGTGGCTGTTGTTGAAGGGGAACAATGTTTAATGTTTAGAAGAAAAATACTTTCAAAGAATTGTTGAAAATCTATATACATGATACTAGCTATGAATAATAAATTGTTATGCATCATAGATCGACCAATTAATTCGAACATATACAATTGGGTATAGGCATACAATTTTTATATCAATAAATTTATGTTATTATGATTGCTAATAATGCATTTATCTCTGTTTATAAAGTTTTCTTTATTAATATTTGTTTATTTATTTAACAAATGCACTTTAAAATTATAATATTTTTACGATTTAAACGCAGTATTTGGACGTCGTTCATTCACATTTTATTCATTAAATCGTTGTGTTATTTTGAAATAATGCAAGATACACAGTTTTTTAAAGTATACAGCGATAATTTTCCTAATATCAACGCATGTATATTAATAGAATTTATCAATAAAAATGATTCTTACAATGCCGCAGAAATTCGTGGCTTAAAAGCAGATTTGTAAGTAAAGATATATTTGCAATGTAAAGTACGCAATGACGTGGAAAGACAATTAAATATAAAAATAAATAGTGTGGATTAATATTAAATAACCAACATCCAGAATTTGGCGCTTCGCTTGATGGTATATCAAATGATGCAGTGTTTGAGATTAAATGTCCATCGTCTTTAAAAACTGTAACTGATTATTTGTTAAAAAACGGTCACATATCTCCTAAATGCAAAGCACAATTACATTTACAAATGGTAATGTTAAATTTAAAAAATTGGTTATTTATGCGTTGCGGATCCTTCATTCGAAACCAACAACAAAGTAACAATAATAAAAGTTAATTACGATAAAAATCATTTCATGAATTTATTAGGAATGACAAAGATATATTGGGGGGTGCCGTTAATAACCCTGTAAACTGCATCCTTCAATTGTTTGTTCACGTACACTTTTGTTTTCACAAGTTTTCACAAAAAAGTCACAAGGCCTAAGATCGCATGATCTGGCAGGCTATTCCTGATTGCCATGCAAAGAGAGAATTTTTTGGGGAGACTTTTCAGTCAGAAGAGCAATCGTTTTACGAGATGTTTGAGATGTCGCAACATCTTGTTGAAACGAAAAATCGTCATTTTCATCCACAACTGTGTAAAACAACCAGAAAGCATATTTCTGTAACTGTTGCCGTTCACAGTGACCTTTTATCACTTGGATACGTTGCTTAGTTGTCATCTGCTTCATAGCGAAAATAAACATCAAACTACAATGCTAATCACACAAAAGCTATAAGGCTGTTAATTGGAAAGATAGCAAATAACAGACATGAAACAAGCACGACTGCCAAACGTCATATGACAAAATGGCGTCAAATTCAAATTCGTCCTTACTTCCTGGACAGCCTATAGTATTTAGTGAGAAACAGATTATAGCGTATGATCTCTATATGAGTCATCATAAATTAGAAGAAATATTATCTTCATAGAAATTTAGAAGATATTTGGCAAATGAAAATCTTCTTTTATCAAATTTTAATTAAGTTTTGACAAAGTGAATTCGTTGTTATTGAAATTTTCCAATTAAAATGGTACAAAAAAGAAGCACGACAATATATCCGCAGCTGACAACCAATTTTAATTATTTCAATAAAGAATTTGCAACAAAAACTGAACTTAACAAAATTCCAAATCGTACACAATATCACTGCATATTACCAAAATATAGCGCGGAATTTAAATTCATTCCCAAACATTATAAATATTATCAAAAAATTGGAAAAGTTATGAAAATATAAGTCCCAATTATAATAATAAAAAATGCATATATTCAATAATTGAACCCCTTAAACACATTATTAATTATTTACTTAAACTTGTCACATATCCAAATACATTAAAATAGAGTCTAATTACACCAATATATTAAAATATAGAATTACTTCAAGCTCAAACTAATAAGTATTTTGACAACTTTAAAATCCTGAAAACAGTAACAGCTTCTCATATAATTAAATTCTTTAACGAAAATAACACATTAAAAAAAACAACATTTATCAAAGGTAATTCCATCAATACAGATCTATCAAAAGCTTTTGATACTGTAGATCACTCAATTCTGATAACAAAACTACAACAATTGGTACTCGTGGAATAATAAAAAATAAATGAATTAGATCATATCTGCAAGACAGAAAGCAACTGTAAAAATTCATCACAGTGGAGTTACAAGGATTCTATGCAACATCGTAAATACCAAAATGGGTATACCTCAGGGAAGTATACTTGGCCCCCAACTGTTCATTATATATTCATATATGATTTAAATAGCGTACTTTTTTTAATTACGCTAACGACATCAACTTCATAATATATAAGTTAAATGGAGATAGCAAATACGGGGAATATTTTAATGAAAAAAAGAGTGGTTTCATTAAAATCGCCAAATATTAAATTCAGAAAAACTGTATTTATCAAAAAGCGAGTAACAAAACACGAATTCCACAACATATTGTATTAAATTATATATCCTTTCAACGATAATAGTAATTTGTTAGGTGATAAGCTCAGTTTTAAACAGCTTACCATACACAATAACTAATCAGCAAAATAAGTGAAGTTACATATGACCTTAGAATACTATCAAGGAAAGCAAAAATCCTACTTAACCATGAAAATATCCTCTCTACTTCAATCCTTCCAAATATCTCCTGCAATTTGCAGATGATACTGCCCTAATTACCCATGCTCTCACGTTACCAAAAGCCCTCCAATTCCTTCAAGAGCTTATTGATTCCCTCCAACACTGGTTTGTAAAATGGCTTATTAAAATTAATCCCCAAAAATTACAGCTCCTAATTCCATACCATCGCACCAATAATTCCCCTTACAATATTTCAATTTCCCAAACTATTACCCCTCCTTCAACTTCCGTTAAATACCTAGGCATAACCATAGACCCCAAAATCAATTTTAAAAAGCACACAGCTATAATTAAAAGCAAAATAACATCTAGGGCAAAATATTTTAGATGCTTAACATACAGAAATGATGGTATTACTATCAAAACAGCAGTCAAAATATATAAGATGATTTGTCGCTCATTATTGGACTATGGTTGTGCCCTATATCCCAATCTTAACAATCCAACCTCCCACAATATCGAAGTTAGCGAGCGAGCATCCCTCCGTACCCTAACAAAACACCGTCATCCTCTTAATCCCTTACACAATCCTTCTAACCAGCTCCTCTATGATACCACTTTAGTTATCTCCATCCTAGAACGTCTTCTATTCCTATCAGAAAAATTCTCCAAAAATCCTTTCAAATTTCACCTATTATTCTTATATTGTACTCCTAGAAATCTTAGAGCAATCCCCAAATTTAAAAATCCTAATTTAACCATATTGGATTTCATCGCATCGTTTCATCCATCTACGCATTAACGATTGACGCCATATGACTGGACAAAACAAGGCAGAAAGACCTCTGGTCGATAGCCTTTTGACGAACTAACTCACTAACACATCATCCATTATTTATTATTTAAATGTAAATATGTATAGTTTGTCAATAAAAATGTGTATTATTATTCCATGAAAATAATGCTTATAAAAATAACTTATATATGTTTTAAATATGTCTATTAAAAGAACTTTGAAAATAAAACTATTATTATTATTAATGATGTGGGAAAGCGTCAGTCATTGTTAGTAAAAACTAAAAAAAAGATAATTTATTAATTTATGAATTTTATCAAAACCTTTTCTTACTATGTTTTTTACCACTAAAATTAATTTTAATGTATATAAATATATTACAGGAACACGACTTAAGTTGGGACTTTTGAAGGTCATTATCAAGTGACGGTAACGGTCGCAACTATCATCATGATTAAAAAATTACATACATAAAAATAATTTCTTACAAAAAATAACGTCATAAAAATAAACTGGACACGAAAGAAAAAGTTATTGCGATATACATAGACATAAGGAAAGCTTTTGGCACCATCTCGAAAACTAAACTAATTGAAAAATTGCAAAAAAATTGGCATAGAGAAGACTAAAGACCTAAAACTATTAGAAACCTACCTAACACATAGACCACAAATAACGAAAATTGGAAACGAAAACAGCGAACCCATCTAAGCGGAATATGGAATCCCTCAAGAAGGATTACTGCCACCAATACTATATATTATACAACGTGTCCACGTAAGTATGCAACAACTTTTATAAACAATAAATTTTTCTGAGAAATTAATAACAAAAAAGTTTCCCATATGTTGCATACTTACGTGGACACGTTGTATACACAAACGATATGACTAAACTCAATATTAAAGAAAAACCATATATGATGACACCTGCTTATTATACTCGGGAAAGTCATACACAGAAGTAGAAGATAATATAAAATAAAACATGGAAACATTAGAAAAATGGTTCACCCAAAACAATAAACGAATCAAAAACAACGCATATGATTTTTTGCAACAAACAGGAAGATGTAAACCTTCAATTTACAATAAAAGAAAAATCAATAGAACAAGTGCACGACGTAAATTACCTGGGAATACAAAATAATCTAAAATGGGAAAAACATATTGAAAAATTATTAAACCAGAATTCAAAAACTATAACAGCTCTGTACAAAATCCGAAATTACGTACCGGAAAGCACGAGAAAACAAATTTACAATGGCTTATTTACTTGAAAAACTAAGTACCTATGTCGTATATGGGGAAACACAACTTAAAAATATAAATAAACTACAAATTCAACAATAGTTATTTGTTCAACAAGTGTGGAAATGTTACGCTTTTCCGCACGAGAGTAGGATGTTCCACTCGAGTGCGGAAAAGCGCATTTCAAACGCGTTTTACACACTATTTTTTCACATACTGCATATAACATCAATTATAAAGGTGTTTACGATTTTATTTTTGAAACTGACATATAAAAATTAGGTATAATTACCGATAGTACGTGTGTTGTATATATTACTCCATTTATATAGCTGACACTGACATTGATTAATAGTAAATAAAAGTAGTGCGGAAAAGTGTATCTATGCGGAAAAGTGTTGCTATGCAGAAAAATTCTACTTTTCTCAACGATTTTGGATGCTGAAATGTAAGGTATTTCTATTCAGTATGTACAACGCGTGGGAAATGCGCTTTCCCACACTTGTACAAATAACTACTACTATTGTACATTTATAAATTTGTAAATGTAGAAATAAATAAATATGCAACTTTATTTAAATGGCAAAGTTTGAGTTCATAATAAAATTATCTTCCACTTTTGCGATAGATAAAGGTTTCACGATTATCTTGTCAAAATTTGCTTAGTTTCTTCTAAGCCTAGATAAAAATTAAGTTTGATCTAAATACCTGATTGTAGAGGCTTTTAGTTCGTGATACATTGTTTAATAATCCCAATAAAGTTGTAACTTTATAGGTATCACACAAAACATGCAGTTTCGACAGGTGCAGGTTTGTCATTGTCAAACTATTAATATTAAATTTCATTCATTCATGTTCTATATGTTTCCACGATATAATTTAATGTTAATAGTTTGACAATGACAAGCTGAACTTTCCGAAACTGCATTCACGAGAATAAATAATTGTATGTGATACAAAGTTACAATTTTATTGGAATTTTAATCTATTAAAATGTCCATCTTAACACGATTAATCAAATTTAAGATTTTATTGGGTGACTTTGCTGCGAACAACTTTATCTACATCCGTACAGATGCTATCTAGCACTTAGTGATTATTAGAATTTTCTAAATAAGGCTAATTATATAAAAAGTAAATTAAGGTACAGGCTTTCATATAAATGTTAACAAAAGCTCACTTGTTTTTTTTAAATTTTTAATGTGGTACTTCCTACTTGTAAAAAGCAATATATAATTTTTCTTCAATTTAAATTGATTAATGGCAACTACTAGATATAAATTGTTCTTTAAAATTCAAAGAAGACAAAAAACAATTTATTTTCTAAAAGCGAGCAATAAATAAATAACCAATATTATTATTCGCGCTAAAATCATTATTTCATTTTTTATACTTTATTAATATAATGCAATTGATCCAGGTTTAGGTACGTTCAATAAAATTGCACACTTTTATTTTCATTAGTAGTTAAACGGTTCATTTTTCAATTCGATGTAAGTGTCATAAATGTCACAATCGTCCTATTGATTGAACGACCTCTTTTATTCACATTTAGTATGTATTATTATGTATAATAATAAATTTAATGTATTTTCGTTAGAGGAAGAATTGTCACATATAACATATATTTACAAATATATCAATATTTACTCACCACTCTTCAATATAAACTTTTTAAATGCCATCACGTTTTGTTGTAATAGAAATATATTATATATTATGATTTCTACAATATTAAATATATATATTTTTGCACCGAAAATATAATATTAATATCAAGAGACATTTTAAAATGTATATTAATTATTATATTTAACCTATTTCTTTTAAATTATCAATTTTCACACAATTTTCTAAGTTCACCACTTTACCTAAAGCTATAAAAAAGATTCGAAATAAATAAATATCATGAATTTATATACATTTCAAAGAAATAATTAGTTACAAGCGAAACTCGATGAAAATAAATAACACGTTAAATTTATAATCATTCATCACGGGCGCTATTTCTAGTGTTTTAAAAACGACATACCTTTCGCCGTCATCGTTGAAAGCGTAATCACCCATGATTAAATCCCGAAGTCTATATCTTGGAGGTAGAGGTGGCACAGTATCCTTCTCTTTGTCCCGACTAAGCAGTGCCATTCTGCCGTCTTCTTCGAGAGGTTTGCCCTCCTCCAGGATGAGGAAGTGTGGGGCGCCTCTGGATGAAAACAAATACAACAAACACACGCGTCGCGGCGCACTCTACACTCCCGCAGGATGAAGCGTGGCGGACCAGGACGTGTCTGGATGTCAAGTGACGAACAACGTGCACACGGCGTCCAGGCGGTCTCGGTGTGCGCCGGTCTTCAATTTGGCGGTGCATAAAAGCCCATCACGTGTATTATTTAATAATGACATTAATTAAGACAATTTTGATGGAGTATCCAACTGCTTTGGGCATCGGTTTTGCTCGGTCCGACGATTCAGCCCCCATTCGCGAAATTTAATCCTATCTATGAAGGTTAATATTCAACAAGTGTTTCATATTTAATATCGGATCCCTGAAACTACTCATTAGGTAAATTTAAATTATTGGCGATTATACGCCCATAAAACCTATTTTGCAAATGAACACTGAAATCAAATTATATTATAACTATACTACTAATAAAAAAACAATCAAATTATACATAAATACTATTTTTGGTATATTTATTTTAAACTAAATTTTAAAGCCTAATAAATCAACACACATAAAACTTATTAAATAAAACACTAGTTTGGCACTTTTTTCACTTGGTTTATTTTATAGCTAAATGTACATTTCGGTCACAAAGTGACCATTATCAATAGCAAACTGATAATGGGCACTTTGTGACCGAAATGTACATTTAGCTATAAAATAAACCAAGTGAAAAAGTGCCAAACTAGTGTTTTATTTAATATAAATATTTTCACGTACTCATAAAACTCACCGACACATAAAACATTGAACAATAGGGTAAATTTACTAAAATAGGTATAAATTGCAATTAGGTTAACCTATTGATTACAACCTGCTTTACAATAACTAGTCATTTAAACAAACATATCTTTATTAATTATAAACAAAAATATATAAGCATAAAATGAAAAATAATGCCTATGAAGAGCTTAATTGATATATAATTGTTTAATATAATTTATATCAACAAAAAATTAGTACTGAACCTGTTTGATTTTATATAATGCATCCTTGCATCAAGAAAGATTTAATTTTGTTTTTGAATTTATTTGTGTCTAATGACTTTACAGATTGAGGTAACTTATTAATATGTTACGTCAATCTTTAATAATTGATTCCATTATTAGATTTTGCCAGTCGCGAGAATAAAAGACAGATATTTTAGTTTCCTCTTATAAAAGTGAAAGTCACTTTTTTTCATAAGTATATCTATGCTTTTGAACATGTACAAAACATTCTAATGCAGTCTTCTTTGTGCTTAAGACTTCAATAACTCGAACTGCTCTTCGCCGAAGACCAAACAATTAAATCAATAATGAGGAGTGACCCCATCTAAGTATACCATATGTCAGAGGAGTCTTACATGTGGCAAAGACAGAGTAGCGAAGTTGTCGGAGAAAGATAATGGAACAACATACTTTCTGTCACATTCCAAGTTAATTCACAATCCAGCCACATGCAAGGTACTTCACATGTTTGACTTTCTTTAATGTAAATAATAATATATTTATTGGTGCTATTATATACATGACATTTACTCAATAAAACAAAGAATTCGATAATAGAACATTATTTAATGAAATTGCACCTCATCTAGCTCTTGTGTCTCTATTGGTAGAGCATTAAATAATTTGGACCATCTCTTGATTTCAATAATCGTTTAAATACTGGTCTTATATAATGGACGTACCTAGTAGAGTAATTATAGGTGGATCATTGATTATCGAGGCCCGAACAGCGTTAAGATCATTTGGATCAAGGATTACACCCCGACCCTTAGGGTTGCGCTGATCGAGGACCCCGCGGACAAAGTGACCGAACTCCTCAGACGTGGGTCAGTGAATTTCGGCTGGCTAAGCTACGTGGTGGCTATTAGACAGACGAAATCACCTCAATATGGAAGTGCCTTAGCTTTGCCACGATAGGAGGAGGTGCACGTGCCCCGACGTCTAACTGCTACCACCGTTGTGGTGAACCAGGTCATCTAACAGCCGGCTGCCAAAACCCCACCACCTGCCTGCCCTGCGTAAGGATGGGAGTAGGAGCTGCTCTTTTCACCGGCTCCGCATGCTGCTCTTCCCTTCGACTTGCAAAAGCGGCCTCGCGAGCACCACGATCTTCCCCACTAACCGGCTCAAGAGACTGACTGCACGATCGCCCCCAACCCAGGATCGAACGCAGAAACACAGGCACAGTCGAGGTGGCTGAGATATCATTCTCAGTTCTTCAGGTCAACCTGAATAGGTATCACGCTGCCCACGACATCCTGGAGGTCTGAACAGTCGATAGCCAACCCTAAATAACCTTGGTCAGCGAGCCTAATCCATCCAGGACTAGAGGGTTTTGGATCACGGATGAGCCAGGAGACGACTAACAACTGCCGTAGGCAGCATAGGCAAGAGCATCGCATGGGCAAAAATGCCGGGCATCACTTTCGTGGCGTGCTACTAATCGCCGAACGCCACCGACGTCGAATAGGCACAGCAGTTCATCTTCAAAAGGAGGAAGAGGGTCTACTGGTGGAACGAAGAGGTCCGCCAGGCACACAACAAGGCCAACTCGACCAGGAGGCAGGTTACTAGGGCCAGGAGTCGTGGTTTGCCGAATCCTGAAATCGATACCCTAGAAGAGGCAGCGAGCGGAGCGAAAATGGTCCTAAAGAAGACCATCGGGAGGGCTAAGGCCTTCGCTTGAATCAAGCTGCTGGATGAAGTCAAGGAGGACCCGTGGGGCATTCCATACAAGATAGTTACCAGGAGGATGAGGACCACTCGACCCGACCCTGCGGCGCTAGTACCAGGTAGGATATCCGCAATTCTCGCCGCGCGTTTTTTTAACATATTGTTGCCTATTTCTCAGGTATGACAATAAAAAAAGTTATGCTGCCACCAAAATGTAATAGTTTTACCTTCTCTAATTATAGTTTTTTTACTATGGCGGGTGATAGTGATGCTCCCGAAGAAAATAACAGTTTTAAATGCTATGTAAACAGTGAATGCAAAGTGCAAATATGCATACAATGTGGCAACTCCTTCCATCGTAATTGCCGAAAAAATAAGTTTCCTCTGAAGATTCTGGATAGCACAAGAGTGGTTTGCTGCAACGGACCCGAGGAATTAGAGGTTAGCAACATCATTATGTGTATGGAAAACAAAAATTTAAAAATGCAAGTAGATCTATTAAATAGAATCATTACCGAAATGAATGATAAAAATAACGTTCTGAAAGATAATATAAATCTTCTTAACAACAAATCCAATTTAATCGAAAATGTAAACAAAACTGAAGGCGACATCTCTAAAAAGAAAGTCCAACCATTATACTCATATAAGGCAGAAACGCGGACGCAGTCGGTAAGAACGCGAGCCCAATCAACGAGCGTGCTCGGAAACAAAAATCCTAAGCCGGTGATCACTCCGAACGACGAAGGCACGGCAACGGAGAAGGAAGAAATATACCGCACAAATTTGCCAACTAGGTTTCCAAAAGTAAACAAAAATGAGGAATTTAAAACGGTAACAATAACTCGTAGAAACAAACCAAATGTAGTCATCGGCACGGCAAGGCCGGATTTGTCAAAGATCAAAGCTGAACCGAAGCGCACTTGATTGTTTATCAAACACGTTAGCGCCAATGTATCAATTGAAGACATGAAAGAGCATGTGAAAAATATTATTAAAACTTTTTTTGTGCGAACAGCTAACAATTAACAATAATAAAACTGCGTATAAAATTGCTGCCGATTTTAAACACCACGATATACTAACTAACCCATATAATTGGCCAGAAGGCATAAATATCAGTCGTTAAATTTTTAAACGGCCCAGCCGAGAAACCCAGAAAACATAACGAAGATTCTCGATTAAATATTTATTTTCTTAATATTCAAAGTAATTAAATTAATAAACCAACTGGAATCATTTTTAATCTCTAATGATGCGAGTTTCGATGTCTTATGTCTCTCTGAACACTGGCTAAATTCAGATGAGACTACATTTTTTTAAAATGGTGATGTGGCCATCATAGTACTTTCCCTATATTTTTCTCGAAAACTATGAGGTTTACGCTAAAAGGCTATTCTTAATAATTTGTTCAGTTTTGAATTCTTTACAATTATCTGTAATAGAAGTCTCATGTAACTCTAATAGTTTATTAGCAATTGACAAAAAATGTCAAAATTTTCAATTTTGTTTTTCTCGAAAGTTAAGAATTTTATGAAAAAAATGTTTTAATAAAAGTCATTTATTTTCTCATTCTCTTTAACTATTGTTTGAAAAGTTTTGTAATATTTTTCATATTTAGAAAAATATCGACAAAAAACCTCATTTTCATGCATTTTCATGCACAATACTATTCAAATTGTGATGTGGCCATCATAGTAATTTCCATATATTTTACTCGAAAACTATGAGATTTACGCAAAAAAGTTATTCTTAATAATTTGTTCAGTTTTAAATTCTCTATAATTATTTGTTATAGAAGTTTCATGTAACTTCAATAGTTTATTGGCAATTGGCAAAAAATACCAAAATTTTCAGTTTTCATTTTTTTCCTTGAAAGTTAATAATTTTATGAAAAATTTGTTTAAATTAAACTTGTTCAGTTTCTTATTCTCTTTAACTTTTGTTTGAAGAGTTTTGTAATATTTTTCATTTTTAAAAAAATACTCGAAAAATACTAAAAACGGCCTCTAGTAAACATCCACTTCCGATTTTTGAATGTTCACTAAAAGCTTTTCAGTTCCAGTTTTTAACGATAAAACCTTACATGAGAAATTTAATCTCAATGGGATTATTCGTTTTTGAGATACAGCGCCCACAGACATTTTCACGCATGAAATCAATACTTCTCAAATGGTGATGTGGCCATCATAGTACTTTCCCTATATTTTTCTCGAAAACTATGAGGTTTACGCAAAAATGTTGTTCTTAATAATTTGTGCACTTTTGAATTCGCTACAATTATTTATTATATGAATTTTATCTATCTCCAATAGTTTGTTAGTAATTGCCAAAAAATGTCAAATTTTTCAATTTTTATTTTTTTTCTCGAAAGTTTAAAATTTTATGAAAAACATGTTCGAATAAAACTTGTTCAGTTTTTCATTCCCTTTAACTTTTGTTTGAACCGTTTTTTGAAAATTTTCATATTTAGAAAAATATCACAAAAAACAAAAAAACGCCTCGAGTAAACAACCACTTCCGGTTTATGAATGTTTACCAAAAGCTTTTCAGATCGAGTTTTTAACAATAAAACCTTAAGTTTAAAGTTTCATGCCATTCGGATCATTCGTTTTTGAGATACAGCACCCACCGACAGACAGACAGACAGACAGACAGACACACACACACACACACACACACACAGACACAGAATTTTTTTTTCCAGAAATTAGTTTTTTGGGTTCAGGGGACCCGAAAACGGATATTTCCGCAAAAAAATTTTTTCAAAAAAAAATCACGAAAACAATACTCCCCCTATATACTACGTGTATAGGGAAAGTAAAAATAGGTCAATATAGTATTGCATCATGCTTTTATCGTAGCCAATATTTACATGGGGGTGTGATGCAGTTATCAGAAAATATAAATTTAATAAATAAATATATAAGTTTAAACAACCTCTCCATAGAAAAACACTGCGAAATAGCAGCATCTATACTGCCAATATATAATATTTTAATTATTTGTATATACAGATCACCTGACGGTGATTTCGATTTGTTTTTGTCCACAATTGCCAAATTGCTAGAGAAAATCGACGTTAACAAACAAAATATTATCTTAGGTGGCGATTTTAATATATTATTTAATACTCCAGATAAAAAGGCAACAGAATTTTGTGACTTTATGGCAACATATAGTTTACTTAGTCAAGTAAATTTTAAAACCCGTTTAAATAATTGCCTAGATAATGTTTTTACTAACATATGCCCCAGTGATTTATCAGTTCGCGCATGCGACTCTGGTCTTTCAGACCACATAGGCATTCATGTAAATGTTAAAATTAAAGCAAGTCCCCCGAATCGTGATAAAATTATTACGAGACCGTTGGTACAAAAAGGTATAAACCAATTTTATATATTGCTTCAGTCTACTGACTGGAGCTTCATTAATAATAATTTCTACAAAGCTGAAGAGCGATTTAACTTATTTTCTGATAAGAATATAGGGCCAAAACGAAACACCAGGTAAAATGGTTTAACAGCAACCTTCGTCAAATGCGCGAAACTCTCAATCTGATGAATCGGGCTTACAATCAAAATCCACTCCTTAAAAACAACTATTACTCATACTTAAAACTATACCAAAATGCACCGAAACATGCAAAAATTGCGGCCAATGACTCATATATAAAAAACTCATCTAATAGTGTTCAAGCGTTGGGAATGTAATTAATAATAAACGTGGTAAAATAAGAGAAAGCTTAGTATGTGACATAGATCCAACTACATTTAACGATCATTTCTCAAGCGCCGCACAAACTCTTAGAGAAGATTTACCTGTTACCAACAATGATCCAATTAGAACTATGGCTAAACTGAATTCCAAGTACCCGTCCAAGTACTTCAAAATGCAAATAACTAGCTTCAATGAGGTGCGGGATATTATTAATAAGTTAAAACCCTCAAAATCTAGGGATATATATATATGGGTTAACAGTTCCTCTAATAAAAGCTGTGTTAGACGTAATTGTTATCCCTTTAACTAAATTGATTAATTTATGTATTAACAATAACGTATTTCCTTTCTTTTCTCTCTTCTTTTTCCCTTAAAAAAGCTCGGGTTATACCATTGCATAAAAAGGGAGATAAAACCGATATAAACAATTATAGACCCATTTCAATACTACCAACTATATCCAAAGTTTTCGAAAAGATTATGTTCAAACAAATTTCTTGTTTTCTTGAAACCGAGCGCCTATTAACTGATCAACAGTACGGCTTCCGTTCGGGATTGTCTACGGAGGATGCAGTCTCTGCTTTGGTCCAAGATATTTTGAAACGTTTTGAGGCCCATATGCATACAACCGCAGCCTTTTTAGATTTAACCAAGGCATTTGGTTAATGAATGAATGAGAAAATATCAGCTGAAAATAATCTAAAATACGTGGTACCGCAAGGTTCCATACTCGGGCCTATTCTATTTCTAATTTTTATAAACGATTTGCCGTCACTAACAACAGATTCCACATTTTTCTTATATGCTGATGATACATTGATAATAACAAAATCAACTAAAATTGACCTTTGTCTAGAAAAAATCAAACTCACCAAAGAAAATGCTTTCGAATGGTTCTGATCTAATAAATTAATAATAAATGATCAAAAGACCGTCGATATTACGTTTTCTTTAAGACAAATCTATCTCGATAATAAAATGAGTGTTAAATTTTTAGGGGTACACTTAGATAGCAAGTTAACCTGGCAAACTCACGGAGAGGAAACAGCAAACAAAATTAGTCGGAATATATATCTGCTTAGACAATTAAGTAACTGTTTACCTTCAAGAGCGTTACGCGTTGCATATTTCTCTCTCTGTGAATGTCACCTATCATACAGTATTACAACTTGGGGTCACTCAGCCATACTACATAGGCTGTTTAGTCTACAAAGGAAGGCAATAAGAGTAATATCTGGTCTAGGTTATCGAAGCAACTGTAGAGATTATTTTACTCGACTTGGGATTCAAACATTACCCTCTATCTACTTATTAAATTGCCTAGTCTACACACATAAAAACATTAATTCCTATCGCTTGCATAACGAGGTTCATATACACAACACCAGAGCTAATAGTAATATATATTTACAAAGGTCACGCTTAAGTAAAACGCAAGATGGTATAAATTTTTATGGGCCAAAAATGTATAATAAGCTACCCGAATCGGTAAAGTCACTGGGCATAAAACAATTCAAAAAACCGTAAAAACATATCTACTTAGGAAAGGCTATTATAGTATGTCTGAACTTCAGCGCGATAATTATGTAATTTATTAAATTTATCAAATGAAGCTGTATTTGTACGCATTGTAATTATATATAATTTTAAAATGTTGTAGCAATGTTTTCTTTAGTTACAAAAACTTTATGTACTCTTTTATAAAATTGATTTATTAATTTTAATATGTTGTAATGTACTCTTTTATAAAATTGATTTATTAGTTTTAATATGTTGTAATGTACTTACTTTAGTATTTTAATTTACTGTAATGTTGTTTTTATATATTTATCTATTTTTAATATGTAGTAATGTCTTTTCTTATACATTTATTTATTTTTAACGTGTCATCATCTCCGATCTATTATTTATACAATATATTTACTCTAGTTTTAAGGTTTATGTTTTCTTGGCTATTAGATATATATTTTATTGTATTTAATTTAGTCCCTATATATTATGCTCTGACCTGTGTAAACTATTTTGTACTCGCACCAATAAACGTATTATTATTATTATTATTATTATTAATAATAAATCAGAATCTTCTAAGTAATTAAATATTTAGATTGCAATAAATTTCTCAAATATTTTAAATGTCCCCTTTTATAAATACCGATACAACCTTGGAAATTTTCAGGGGGAAATTCATTCATTCTGAAGCTTTTATTTATTAAGTTTGTTAGAGGAATAAAAATAACATTCAATAATGTTTTAATTATTTCTGAATTTAAACCATAACAATCTTCACGTGAGTGTTTGAATGTTTTATTATATTCCTAACTTGTATATACGTAACCTCTTGTAGTGTAAACTGAGTTGGAGCGGGCGCTAGAATAGGTAAGTATTCCAGAACTGAATTTTGCGACGCCTGTGAATTATTTGAGATATTTGCTGTGTAATTATTAAAGTCATTAGCACTAAATGGTAAATCCTGAATTTTATTTTCGTTTTAAATATTTGTTTGGGTTTCGATAATATTCCACATTGCTTTATATGGACATTTGGAGTTACTTATGTATTTTTCATTTGCAGTTCTTTTAGCAAATTTAATATCAGCGGTATAACTTTTCCTTAATTGTTTTATTTGGATAGATATTGCTGGTGATTTTATGTACCTATTTTATAAAACTAATTTTTTTAATTGCTGTCTCTGTTTGTGTAATTTATGTGTAAACCAATTGACATTAACATTCAGTTTTATTAATTTACTTTTTGGAAAAGCTTTCACAACGGCAGTTGTAATTATGTCAATAAAGATAGAAAATGTTGTATTCATATCCAGTGTATTGTCTTGTATAAATCCCCAATTAGTAGCTTCAACTATATTTCTGCTTTATTATTCTGTATGTTTGTAGATGGCAGGCTTTCCATAAATGATATAGTTTTATACACTGATTTAATTTTGTCTCTTAATTCAGATATTAAGGTATCTTTCTAATGTATGATTAAAAGCCGTACTAATAGTCGCGAATTAATTCTCGAATTGTAGAATCCTGAATTATTTGTCGTATTTAATAGTCGGGTAGCACGGGTAGTTTCGGCGATTATAGGAAATAATCGGGAATTGAGTAATTTTTAGTAACATTTTAATATCACTGGTTTTAGGTTGGCATCACGGAACAGCTGACGGAATTGTCAATATGTTTCGTGATTGTCAGTTACAAAACACGTGCAAACTTTGTTTACCAACTTAGTTGGTGTGATAAAGGATAAGGATTTTTTTTTATTTAATCATGTTTAAAGTAAGTACAATAGATATTTATTTTTAATGAAAATGGTAGAATTGTTTTCATTTATTGTGAATTATTAATATTGGGTTGTTCTATATATTCGTTCAGTTTTAGTAAATAATACAAATGTGTTCCGAATGTCTGCGGTTCTGTTTTCTTAATTGGGCAATTCAAATATGTTTTAAGAAGAGGACAGTCCGCTCTTTTCATCTGAGTCTCGAAGATGAACCTCGCAGTGGTCGGTCCACTGAGATTGTTTCAAGTAATATCAAAACTCACTCAGCGAAAATGAGTGCAACTTGTGATATTTTGCCTTACCCACCCATTCGCAGGACCACCATCCAACTACCACTTGTTCTTGTCCTTGCATATCTTCCTCAAAGGGAAACCGTTCATTAATTGTAGACCTTCTATGAGAATCGAATAATGATATTATTCGAAAGATGGTAAGAGGTTATCAACATAAATAGACCATCTATCATGGATTATAAAGTTCATCCTTTGTATGAAAAAAACTTGTTTAATTTCGCCTTTAAAAACTGAACGAATATATGAAATCACCCAATACAACTGAAATATGAATTGCTAATTTATAACTTGTAACGTAACACTTCTTATATATTTTACAGAAATGGAGAGGAAACGCTTGTAAATAGTTATTCCATTATAGAAATATAATGCCACCTTTCAAGTGATTACGGAAAGTGAGGACAAATTCCAAAAAATTATGTTAGAAATTACCCACCTGGAAAAATAATGGGCCATTTCATTATAAAATAAAATAAAATATGAAGAAGAACAAAATTAATCTTGGATATTATGAAAATAAAAAAAAAATACAAATAATATGCTGGTTTCCCCATCAATGAATGCCTTGAATTCATCGCATCACATTATCAATCATCATCATCTTCAGAGACAGAGACTGACGTGATATATCGACAATGACAAATTCCGCTGAAAGACCGGTGGTCGATAGCCATTTAACAAACAAACAAATTAACTCACTAACATTCGTTGTATCATACACGTATTATATTTAGTTTATTTGTATATTTGTTTGTTAATAAAGATGTTGTATACAGGGTGTCCCGTTAATGCGGGGAAATGGCTAGACCATAGATTCCTGGGGTCAAAATAACAATTGAACGCTTTATTCGATTTAAATGAAATTTATTATTAGTAACTACCATAATGTGATACATCATTTCAGTTATTGTGGCCATTAGTGATTGACAGGAGGTATGAAAAACAGTAGTACCACCACTTGAAAACTAAATTATTTTTTATTTGGTGCATTTAATAAAAACTAAAAAAATACCACTAAAAGACCGTTTAATTTAAGAACTTTTTTTGTCTCTTAATAATATTTGATATCTTGTATGGTTTTTGCACAAAATAATAAAATATGAAATATTATGCTCATTATGGACTCATTAATAAGTAAATTAACTTACTGAATTGAATACAAATTAAATAATATCAATTAATAAAATAAATAAAAACAACATCTAACACTTTTCAAACAATTTCCTTCACAGAATCCTAATACAAGCAAGATATCTGTTTGCCCCAAATATGAATGTATTTATGAAATATAATAAAGTTAAAAATTAATTATTAGAAGACACTAAACAATTATTATTATACATAATTAATATTGTTTAAACAAAGACGGCCACGAAAAACATTTATTTTCGATTCGATGAAAAATTAGATTTTGTTTTTACTAGATAAAAAAAAATATTTTATTTTTTTGTGGGAAAGCCGTAAAAGATATCAAATATTATTAAGAGACAAAAAAGTTTTCAAATCAAACAGTCTTTCAAGTAGTATTTTTTTAGTTTTTATTACATGCACCAATAAAAAAATAATTTAGTTTTTAAGTGGTGGTACTACTGTTTTTTATACTTATTGTTAACTAATAATAGCCATAATAACTCAAATGATGTATTATATTATGTTAGTTATTGATAATAAATTTCATTCAAATCGAATAAAGCGTTCAATTGTTATAAACAAAAGAAATAAAAATTTTTGGAACTTTGAAGTTAAATTCCGGCTTAACCGTAAATTTTTGGATATAGATGTTTTGGGTTAAATCATCATATTTTGATCCCAGAAATCTATGGTCCAGCCATTTCCCCACATTAACGGGACACCCTGTATATATGCTGGTTTTATTTATTTATTAATACTCATATTAGTGTATTTATATAACTTTCTTTTTGTCCTCTCAAGGTGGTGTCGCTTAGCGTCCCTGCACTGCGGTCTCCGGGGTCCTTTTGTGCGCCTCTGGCTGTTTTACTCCTTTTGAACTCCTGTATCTTCTAAGAAGTCCAGGAGTTTCTGCCAGGGGATATTCCTTAGCTGTTCTACATGAAGCATGGGCTTCCCGAGTTTCGCCTTGCGTTCTTGTTTGTATGCTTCGCAAGTGCACAGTAGGTGTTCGGGAGTTTCCTCTTTTTCCAGACACCCACGGCATAGGGGGCTTTTCTCAATGCCCATCCTATGTTTGTGCTTGTTCAGGTCACAGTGTCCAGTGACTAGTCCTGTGATTTTTCTTAGTTTCAGTCTGCTCAGTCTAGACAGCTTCAACATGCTGTCAGGTACCGGACCATCTAGGAAGAGTCTTGTATGCCTCATTCCATTTTGGTTTTGCCATGCCTTTTTGTGCTCCTCTGCTAACTTGCGTCGGATTATTTCTTTTCCGGTTTCATGGGGTATACCGAAAGCGGGTTCAGGTCCTATGATTTCACCTGCTGCTCCTTGTTTAGCCAGCAAGTCGGCCCCCAAGTGTCCAATAATTCTTTGGTCTTTGGGTACCCATACTAGCTGTGTTTCTCTTGTTGTCGCAGTGCGTCCAGTCTGTTTATGCAAGTCATGACCAGCCTGGACTGCACTATCGGTGAGGCTAGCACTTTTATGGCTGCCTGACTATCTGTCATAATGGTAATTGGTCCTCTTTTAAGTCCCGATTCCATTAAGTGATGAGCACACCAGTCAATGGCGGCTATTTCGGCCTGGAAGATAGAGTCATGCTTCCCCAGAGCAATCGCGAATTGTTTGCTCCGGTTGCAGCCTCCATAGATACCAGCCCCTTTAGTATTTTTGGCCCCGTCTGTGTACCAGATGGTTCCGATACTCGTTCCCGGGTATGTACCATTTGTCCATTCACTCCGCTGTGGTATGATCGTTTTAAATCTGCGGGATGGGTGTACGATTTTGGTGAAATCGGACCTCATTGTTAGTGTCTCTTCTTCTTGTAGTACTTTAAATGTTGCGGGTCTTGATGGCCCCATATTTAAAGTATGTCCATTTATGTGCATCCTATAGGCTGCCTGTCTAGCTTCCATCATTACAAATAAATGTAGTGGTGGTAGCGATAATATGTGTTCCATGGCTGCCGTGGGCGTTGTCCTCGTTGCCCCAGTGATTAGCAGACACGCCTGTCTTTGCACTCTTTCGAGTTTTACTGCTGCACTTTTGGTTTGGGTCTTTTCTCCCCAAACGAGCGCCGCGTATGTCACTATAGGTCTTATGACCACAGTGTATAGCCATTTGGTCATACTGGGTCTCAATCCCCATGTGCGTCCTACCATCTTTCGGGTCGCAAAAAGTCCTCTCATGGCCTTTTTGCTGATGCTCTCTAGGTGGAAGTTGAAGTTCAATCTGGTATCAAATATGACCTCTAAATATTTTACTTCATTTTTGACCGGGTTTACAGTTAGCCCTTCATTCCTGCACCATCTTTCTACGGTATTTAGTGCCTTCTGCATCAAGTTTGATACAGTGGTTCCAAACTTCCCGCTTACTAGAATGGTCAGATCGTCTGCATACCCCAGTGCATATATGCCCTGGCTTTCGAGTAGCAGCATCCATGACGAGGCACCATAGGAGCGGCGAGAGAACACCTCCCTGCGGGCACCCGCCAGCGACTAACGCTTCTGCTGTTTTTCCATATAGGGTAGTCGTCACAGTCCGACTTCTGAGCATCTTGTTTACCCATTGTCGGACTTGCGGGTTAATTCCTCTTTTCTCCATTGCTGTTGCTATTGAGTTGAAGGTTGTGTTGTCAAAGGCCCCTTCAATATCCAGAAAGGCCCCTAACGCAACGTCTTTGCATTGTAGGGTCCTTTCGCATCTGCTCACACTAGCTGGTGGATTGCTAGCTCGCATGACTTTTCCGCTTGGTAGGCATATTGTTGACGGTGTAGTGGCGAGTCCTTTAAAACTCCTTCCCGTATGTGCCTGTCTACTAGTTTTTCTAGTAGTTTTAACATAAATGATGACAAGCTGATCTGTCTGTAAGATTTAGCCTGGGCATATGAATCACGCCCTGGTTTAGGTATGAATACCACCTTTACAGTCCGCCAGCTGCTTGGGATGTATGAATGGGCAAGGCTTGCTCTGAGGATATCACATAGTGGTTTCCTCAGCGTTGCTATCCCCTTTTGTAGCATGATAGGATATATCCTGTCAGGACCTGGTGATTTGAATGGTTTGAACGTGTTAATTCCCCACTCAACGTCACCTGGTCTGATTATCATTTTCGCTGTTTCCCAGTCCCGTTTTGGAGCCCCTGTGTTGGGCTCGCTTAGGTCCTCGGAAACAGGATTGTCAAGTATTGCAGAACCCGGGAAGTGCGTCTGCAGTAATATATGCAGGGTCTCTTCTACCGAGTCTGTGTACTTTCCATTTTTGGTCTGCAGTGAGCCGATGTTCCCAGCATGATCTTTGCTGAGCGTCTTGAGTAGACGGGAGCTTGTGGGTTCACTTTCTATGTCCCCACAGAATTTTTGCCAAGATTCCCTCTTGGCTTTTTTAATGGCATTGTTATATGCCGTGAGGGCCGTTTTGTACTGCGCCCATTCACCGTTTCTCTTGGCTGTATTAAACAGTTTTCTGGTGCGTGCCTTAGCCCTATCAAGGTCCTTGTTCCACCAGGTGACCCTGGTTGAGGTAGGTTTGGTAGTTCTTGGGCAGCTTGCTTCAAACGCAGTATTGATAGAGTCTGTGACACTTTGCACCATGAGATCTAACTCATGCGTTGTTCTCGCTACTGTTGGACAGTCCCCGATTCGGCTGGCTAGTACCTCTTTGTATAGGTCCCAGTCAGTTTTCCTGGGGTTTCTGTTTTGGATTTCAGATGCTTCTTCTGATTCGATATCGAATCGTATATATCGATGATCTGAGAGTGATGGTTCCTCAGATACATGCCAGTGTTTTACCATTTCACTTGCCTTGCGAGAGGCAAGTGTTATGTCAATGCCTTACAGTGGTGTATATTAATCTGTAGTAATTTGAACATTACTTACCCTTCGGCGATTCGGGCAACGGACTGTCGTCCATTGCTCCCTCTCCGGGCACTGGAATTCCTTCCTTTGCTACCTCTTCGGTCTCTTCAGGTCTGCCGACGGTTTTTGCCGCCAGCGCCCTAAGGGTGATGGTTGAAAGGCCGAAGTGCAACTTCTTCCCTTCGCTCACCTTCCCCCAAGAGACTTTGTCTATCAGTATGATGTACTGAGTTCCCTTGGGGTCCGGTTTTTGGTTGACTACTCTCCAGGTTCAGGACTCCAGGACCACCAATAGAGGCCACCACCTTCCTCAAAAGAATATCGGTGCAGAACAACGTAAGCACCGATATTCTTTTGAGGAAGGTGGTGGCCTCTATTGGTGGTCCTGGAGCCCACGTTAGTACTCTCCTGGGTTCCGGTAGGTCCTTCAAATCAATGATCTGAAGTTCCTTTTCGTTCCCCAGGAAATTCTTCTCCTTGGCTATGCTCTCGAGCCATGTCCTGGTTGGAAGGTCATAGCATACTATTCTCAGGAATCCCCCTTTATGGGTACATTCCTGAAATTTCGGTGAGGCTTGTCCTTTCACCGTAGCATCAATGCTTTGGATTATCGAGACTTTGATAGCCTCGGCTTCCTCTGCATTTATGCTCGTCTCTGGATATCCTTTCGGTATTATAGCGAGCGCTATTCCCGTCAGTGTGTCACTGAAGGTTCTCTTTGCCGGAGGCCCTTCGCCCCCTCTCGGGGTTTTTGTCGGTCTCTTTTGGAGTCCCGGAGGTGTGCTGTCGCTCGACAGGTTTCGCTTTTGCGTCCCTGACGAGCCGGGTGCTGACGCTGGTGCAGAGCGTCGCGGGTGCGACCCCTCCCCTAAGCTTGCTCTCCATGAGGTAGGTTACGCTTAGGCGTCCCTGCCCTCTGGACGAGTTTCTCTCTCCTCTGGCGTCGTCTGGCCGCCCCCGAACGCTGCTTAGGTCGGTTAGGTTCAGCCGTGGCGGCACCAGGGGAGGTAGGGTTCTCCGAAGAGCCCCCTATGGTAGATTTTGTTTTTATATTTTGGTGGTCCATTATTGTTCCCACGAGTACGGAGGAAATAAGTGGTCCCTGTGAGCAGTGCCCCGATACGCACAGAAGGCTCAACTACGTTGGGAGGTCGCCCGGTGTCCCAACGGAATCGTTCGCGACACTTAACCCTGTGCCATGCAGCCCTAGGCACGATGTCTGTACGCCGTAGCTTGGGGGAGTTGGTTCGCGGCAGCTGGTTTAGGCCGGTCATGCGGGGGTGGCCCACCTGCCCGACCCTATGCCAGCTACTGGCCGATTTCTCGGTCACGCTCCTATCCACCGCCCGGAGACGCGCTCGGCAGCCTCTGCCTGCAGCTGTCGGCCGACTCCATTGCTGGTGCCGACCGATTTTCCGAGTTTATATAACTTAATTATATACAAACAATTAAGAAATGTACATTTAGTTAATAAAAACAATTTTATGCTAACATTTTGAATACAATTTACTATATAATTATCTTCACGTGACTTAAAAAATATATTTCTAAAACAATTAAGATTTCGTTCAAAAATGATTACCCAAAATATTGCATATAATGATATAGAATAAACTGTTGATTAATTTTTCGTTAATTAAAATCGAACCCCTTTTGTATTATTAAAATATAGCCCAAGCAATGTTTTATACATTACCTAAAAACTGCGGGTAGTACAGCACCTAAAACAACTCAATAATTGTTGTTGCATTGGTTAAAAAAGAAGTCCACGATTGTTTGGATTTTCTAATTCCTTTAATGGCAATAATAGAACACGGACTGTTATATTTTTAGTAAATCAATATCTCTTCTAATATTCACTATCATCATAGAATTCAATTGGTTTTTAGCATCTATAATATATTTATTCAAATTAAAAGCATCATTATAGTTACCAAATATATGTTTTTAATAATATTATTTTAGGTTAGGTACATTCTTTTTCGGCAGTCATTCACTTTCGAATTTATCTACATAATATAAAACTTCATCCCGAAATGCGGCGTCATCCATTTTATATTATCAGTATAAAATATTATAATAAATATATTAACTAAAGGATTATAAAAATATCTGTTGACATGTATGAATTTGACAGATCGCGAATAATCTAGAATTAATCTTGCGTCGAGAGGGATTATTGAATGGACGTTTATTTTTAAAAATAATCCGAGATAGAGGAATGATCCTCAAACTCGAATTAATTCGCGACCATTAGTACGGCTGTAAGTGTATATTATAACAAGATTCATAGTAATTCATAATAATAATAATAATCAATTTATTCAGAATAAATACATAGTAACTAACATTAAAATTTAAGATTAAAACTAGTTGATACGGTACTAAAAATCGTCAAAACAAATACATATAGACTTATTATGACTGGGTCGTGGTAAGTTTGGCAGAGTCTATTTAGCTAGGGAAAAAAGGACAGAATATATAGTTGCGTTAAAAACACTGTCTAAATATGAGATTGCAAAAGACCACATGGAAAGATCAGTTCTGCGTGAAGTTGAAATTCAATCACATTTAAAACACCCAAATATCTTGAATTGCTGACTTGGTTTCACGATGATTTTCGTATTTACTTGGTATTGGAATATGCAGGACAGGGAGCTCCTTCACTAAAGAGAAAGACAATGCGTGGTACACTAGATTATTTACCTCCAGAAATGGTTGAAGGACAAATATACAGTACATATGTAGACCAATGGTGTTTAGGTGTTCTATGTTATGAATAAACTTATTTGCTATACCTAATTACATATTTACAATTATTAGACATGTAATTAAAAAATAATACAATAAAAATATCTTGAGTCCTTCCTATTACTATTTATTAATGAATAATAACTTATTTTTAAAGCAGAAAATAATGCATTCAAACAAATAAACTCCGGGCACGGTAAGAAAATTGTAAGATTTAAACTTTCTTCTACACGAGTCTG
Source organism: Ontholestes murinus (assembly GCA_963969525.1). Classification (NCBI taxonomy): domain Eukaryota; kingdom Metazoa; phylum Arthropoda; class Insecta; order Coleoptera; family Staphylinidae; genus Ontholestes; species Ontholestes murinus. Next base: position 12,890,913 of record OZ018398.1, on the reverse strand, counting down.
TATATCCCATCTCGCGTATTTTTCTAATTACTCGTTTCTGGATTTTGAATGTTTCATCTATGGGACCACCCTCCCAATATATAATGTCGCATTACAGAAAGAAAATTTGTATATTTGCATGATACACATTCACTAATATATCATTCTTAAATTAAAGCATTGCCTTCAAAGTTTTTTGTTAACATTTTGAATTTGTTCAGCCCATGACAATATTGTTAAGAAAATTGTACTTCTACAATTTTAAACCTTAAGCCTGTAAATTATTAACATCTTATTTAACAAACCAAAGCCAAATAGTGGTACACGGAGATAGCAGATCAGAAGAACGAAAATTGTACATGATGTGGCTCAAGGGTCTATCTTGGGGCCACTACTATTCTTAATATACATAAACGACCTCCCAAAACAGTTTCGTAATATATCTACTGTACTATATGCCGATGATACCACAATATCATTAAAAGGCGACACAATTTAAAATGTAACCACTCAATTACAGGTTGCTATGGAGGTAGCGAACAATTGGTTTAACTCAAATAAATTGAAACTAAACGATGACAAGACGGTCAAAAAAGTGTTCTCGCTAAAACGTACTCAATCTGTTGAAAAATCAACTACCAGACTCTTAGGCCTTTCAATAAGTACAGATCTAACTTGGGAAGCACATGGTATCCAACTTGAACGCCGGTTGTCAAAAGGGGTCTATATTTTAAGAAATCTGTCGAGATCGTTATAAACCAAATCATTAAAGAATGCATACTACTATTTTATTCATTCGTATATAACCTACGGCATAATTATATGGGGTCATTCTACGATAATGTATGATGTTTTTAATTTGCAAAGAAAATACGTGCGTGTGTTGTCAGGCGTTGCATATAGGGAGGATTGCAGACAGCAATTCGTTAAACATGGAATTATGACTGTTCCCTCCATATATATCTTAGAATGTCTAAAACACATCAAAAACAACATGCATAATTTTGCTTGCCACAATGCGTTCCATTCTTATGAAACAAAAAACATTAATGATATTCGAGTCAAACAATTCCGCTTATCAAAAGCGAAGACGGGTACGAGATACTTTTGTATCAAGTTTTTTAATGCACTACCTAGTCATATTCGGCACCTAAACGAAAAGGAATATATTCGTTGGTGCAAAAATTATTTGTTAAAGCACGCATTTTATTCCTTTAATGAGTTTTTAAAAAGCTTCAGTACTTAAATTTTTAAACTGTCGTAAAAGTTACAATTATCATTATGTTATGTATGTAAACCGTAATTTTAATTTGTGTCGTAAACCTATTTTTTATCTATTTATTATATTATTTATTTTTGTCTTTTTCATCTGTATTAATTCTACTATTATTATACTGAATGTATTAATGTTAATGCTAAAATTGTGATAAATTTTTTTTAAATATATGAATGTATAAATTGTATTAATTTTTACTCTAGATAAATCTGTAATACTTAACTTTTTATCAAAATTAACAAACTTTTCCTTTATTTATTTGTAATGAACATATGTATAATTTTAGTTAGTTGGCCTATTTTTATTTACGTAATCTATTTTATTTAATACCAATTACTACTTAATTTTATGTATAATATATACCTTGATGTTCTTATAACCAATGTCATTGTTTTTATATGCTACCACGCTTCACACTATTAATATCAATCTTATGACTTGTGTAAGACAATTTATGTTCATAGCACCAATAAAGATTATTATTATTGTTTAAAACTTATAAGTTTGTTCTTATATTGTCTCTTATATTTTTATCATTTTTATTAAAAAAAAAAAAGTATTACTGTTTCTTTAGACCCCATTTATGAACGTCCCTTTTGGCCTGAAACATTTCTGGGAATTCCTGCTTTAAAAGACGCATAGTCGGCTTCCTCGTATTTTGGCTGGAGTTTTTCATTAATTAGAGCTCCATGTTTGAAAATATAACTTATTTAATTGACCGTAAGCGGCGCAGCAGTGACCCTCGGGAACGGTGGTGGTATCGCCGAATCATGCTTCTCCCGCCGCCTCTTCTGATCCAATGCGTTAACATCGCCGTCGCCTTTATTTAAAACTAGTCAACTACACGACACATAATATTTACAAGTACTTAAATTAATTACACAAAACACAATAATAAGTATACATATCAATGAACATAGTTCACGTAGGTAGGATACTATCCCTCTGATAGCGTTGGGCTGTATTTTGGACGCTAACCCTTAATTTTTGTCTAAGTTTCTATACTGGGCCTAGCCTCCAGCTTCTCTGCTACTACTTTCCTTGGTTCCTGTAAAGTATGCTCAGCGTCTTTCCTCGAGTCCATACAGTCTCTAACTGTTCTCAGCCTTCCCTATCCTTGCTAGATAGGCCTGAAAACAGCAGTGCCCAGAGAACAGCTGCGTGAGCCAGTGCATCACCTCAGCATGCTTCCTCTTTATCCAACCCTTAATACCCGGGACTAGGCGCCTCGTCGCTGTTATTCCACCTAGCCTACCAGGATTCCAGCGCTGTTTCGCCTCGTATTCTGCCATACTCTCTAATGCCAGTAGATCCTCCGACACTGTACTAGAGATGACTTCAACAGCATCCGTAGAAATTGTGCGGTACGCCCTGGCAATCCTAATGGCTACAACCCGGGTCGCCCGGCGAAGCCGTCAGTTCCTGGCTGTTTGGGTCCCAGTGGCCTATGCTGGTGCCGCATATAGGAACCGTGATCTGGCCATGCCGGCCAATAGTCTCCTTTGGCTTCTCTGCCAACCCTCACCCCAGATACTTCATACTTGCAAGAACTGGCACCCGTGCCCTTTGACTTCTAACGTCTCATACCCTTGGTGCCTCACACTCTTGGTAGAGAACCACATAGCCTAAGTTTTTTCCGGCACCAGCGATAATCCCGTCTACTAGAGCCATTTGGAGATTCTTCTTGTGGCTATCTTTCCTGCTTTACGTGCTCCCTGTACCGAGTCCATGCAGGCTAGTACCACCAGGTCGTCCACAAAGGCTACCATCTCTACGCCAGCAGGATACTCAACGAGCAGAACCTCATCATAGGTCATATTCCAAAGTAGCAGTCTAATACTGATCCTTGCATAACCCCACTATACACGTTTAATCTTGGCTCTCATTTCCTGCCGGCGTATATTATTTCCCTCTCGCTGAGGTAGCATAACTCTATTCCACGGGATCGAGTTGAACGCATTTCTAACGTGTATGGCAATCATAATACAATGGCACCTTCTTCTCCAAGATCCCGTGTTCTTCCTCTTGGCGATGGTTAGGACAGCTTTCACCGCATCTACAGTGGAGCGGCACTTCCTGAATCCATGCTGGTTGTTCGACAGTCCCCCAGCTCGCTCTATTGTCTCCTCCAGTACCTCAACGATTAGCGTCTTGGTTATTCCGTCCTCGAAACACAGATGCTAGTATACTCTGGGGTCGTCTGGTAGTTTTCCATACTTGTGTATGGAAAACGTAGGCTCTCGTTCGGCAACCCGTCAGGTCCAGGGGCTCTCCTACTCGGGAGCCTTTTTACCACCGCTACCACTTCCGTCTCTGTCCACCTGAAGTCAGATTCGGAGTCTTCTTCCACTCTCAGCATGCCGTCACTCTCATGCTGACGGAGCTGTGAGAGTTTATTAAAGACCCCTTCCACTCCACCCGGTACCATTACTCCTAGGCCTGGTGGTCTGGCCCCAATCTTTCATGTTACAATTTGGTAAGGCCCCCCATGAATCGCTCTCCACTTCCTCGCAGAACCTCTTCCAATACCTCCTTACTTCTGGCTAACACCGTAGTGCCTCCCTTGCTTCCTTATGACCCGTTGTGTACTCATCGGCGTTTAGACTCCTAGCCCTTGCCCGTGTCATTTTCCTGCTAGCGACCGTTGCCTCTCTGCGCAGTTCTCCTATCTCCTCCACCAGTACACCGGTTTTCTTCTTCCAATTCCAATCCTAGTGACTGCTGCCGGGAACGCTCGGTATATCTTCCTCCCCAGTAATGAGGCTCCTTCCTCCTGTTTGATGGCCAAGGCTGTTCTGAGCTTTATCTCGTCCATACTACCGATCACCCAACGAGTCCGGTTTTGAATGCTGCTTTTCTCTGGGTACACTCCAGAGAACGCTCACTGATATTATAAGACGTACGCTCAGCGACTCGTCTTCCTTCATGGTCCAATTTAGTATTCACTGCACTAAAGATCCTGACGCCATAGTGTAGGCGGGAAACATTAATTTTATTTCATTTCTTATCATTACTTATAGGTAAATCCATATCTTCAGATGGGCCGCTAAAGTGAACTATCGATTTCCTAGGTTGCTTCCTATTTATTACATTTTATTCCTGAGTCGCCTATTTATTTTGACCAGTTGAAATATATGACTTTTCTAGCTCTCTTCCCGATACTACTGTCTGTTAATTCAAATCCTTTTACGACAATATTATCAGCAATATTTTCCATTCTTACAAACTGAGCATTATTTTCTACTTTATTGTTGTTGTTACTATTGAAGAATTCTGTATTAATAGTAGTTGATATTACGCCACCTCTTTTTGGATGACTGGACTCTTTTGGGCTGAATTTTACAGGTTTCTTTCTAATTTATTCAGAGTTCTTTTTAAGTGATCGATTTGGAAATTTTTCATTGTTTACCAATTTTCTGAGGTTAATAATTTCACTTTTCAGATTTTCAATAACCTTGTTTTTATGTTGAATTTTCCTTTCATGTTTTTCTAGGAGATTCTTGATCGCTGTAATATCTTGTTTTATTTGCTAACATAATTGCAGACTACTTTTCTGAATTCCATTTTTCTCACACGCTGAACACGCTGATACACCAAACTTATTTTCCGATTTGAAACACATGATAGCACATTTCACATACAAAAAATTTTTCACCTTGAAAACTAACTTTAATCTTTGAACCTAAAGCAAATTTTTCCGTTATTAACGGTTTCCGAAATATTACTTTCACTATCCGAGAGCCAACGGCATCTTGTCGTTATATTACGAGTATGTTTGTTTACTTTAGGGAGAATGTAATATTAACTGTTTCTCCTTCATTTAATGTTAACTTATTTATGTTACAGAAATGACAGCTTTTTGGGGGCAAATTATAAAAGTAGGGTTTACGTACAAGAACGTCATGACAAACGCAGTCAAACGCCTTGCGAATGAGATGGCTATATTCATTCTAGCTTCATATCCTTGAATTATTTTATCAACGAGCGCAGTAACAGCTTTATTCAATACGTTGTTGGACTCTAAAAACATTTGATTAAACAATAATTTTTCAAATATTTTTAATACAACAGGTAAAATTGCAATTAACCTGTAGTTGCTTTTCACATCTTTTTTACCTTTTTTGTGGATGGGTACGACCCTGGTTCTCTATAAATAACTGGGAAATATAGATTAATTTTAAATTAGTGATAGCATCTCAATCTTCGAGAACAGTAACTCCTCTAAAATTAAAATAGTTGGAACAATTTGGCACATTTCCCAGGTGTAAGATTGTTAGAAAAGGTATTTACAACGTTGATAAAATATTCCTTAAACTCATTTAGGGTAATATCATAGACAGTGTCATAGATTAAATCAGATTGACTAGGATTAATTACTGACCACATATCTTTTATGCTGTTACTCGCATTCTTAATGAATTTTTCGTTTTCTGAGATTCTCGCATATTTCAAAGCAGTTTCATACTTCCGTTTATAATTTAAATAATCGTAAAATCGTAAAAATACATCTTAAATGTTTATCAAGAAGTTGCCGGCTCACAACTAAATTGAATTAGACAGACCTTTATTCAAATACTAAACTAAACTACACCAAACTAAATTATCTAATTATCAAATATTCCAAAAACTATCAAATTTATTTAATTGATGAAATAATTTTTAAAACGACTTTAGCAAATTTGATGAACTGATACAATTCATGCTCGATCCTTGGCATGATATAAACATGAAACCTTAGAAAAACTATTTTACTACATAACTTTTCAATTGTATTCTACACTTCAGTAATAAATAGTGAATGAAATTGATTATCATACAACAATATTTCAAATATTATTTCTAATGTTTTATACATTACTATGCTGTTAAAATATGAAATTTAGTATCGTATATACATGGTAATTACATTAGTAAACGATTATTTTAAGTGGGTATTGTTATGACGCACAATTTCCGTCTCAAATATATAACCATATCGTTATGGTGAGTAAATTTAGATTTCATATTGTCCCTCGTTGGCACTTCTTTCCATAGAATTTTTTATTTTATGGATACACATCAAATTTAATTGCTGCCATATGCTAATTTATACGTACTGCAGACCAGAAATAGATAACCTTCCAATAGTAATTTAGACCGAATAAACTCACTTATGAGATCGATAAAAAAGAATCATGTTTTGAAATAGTGTGTAAAGGTATATTTATGTAATTTTTAAATATCATTTAACCAGCATTATATAATTTTTATACTAATCAGCATTGGGTATTAAAAGCAAATCCATTCCATTGAAGGTTTTTATTCTTGTCCTAAAAATTAGATTAGATTTGATTACAGTGTTTTGTTATATTTATTCAGATAAATGAAATAAATTCTTTTATTTCGCCCTTATTACTATTTTACCCTGTTTTATATTAAAAATATCCCTTTTCCAGAAAATTATGAAATTGTTGTTTACATGCTAATAATCTTATAAACTCGACTTTACTGAACAGCACGCTGCAGCTCATTAACTACTGACCACGTTGTGCCACGGGTATACTTGGCGGGAATCACCGTGGACTGTAGTGATGTTAAAATTGGCATTTGGATAAATCCAAAACCGCCCTTTACCCGATTTTATAGACCCATTTACCCTATTTTTGAAAGAGACCTATGAAAATAGTCGTTCCGAACATCTTCACATCAAAAATCAAATCAAATTACTCGTTCATTTTAAAACTGTTCTTGATGGCCAAAATATAAAAGTTAAACATCAATTAATTTTTTGTATTTTTATGCAAACCGTAAAGCAGCCATCCTGAAACAATTTTCTCAATGTATTGATTTGATTATTGATGTGCCAAAACCTGGATTTGACACACCGAATAACAGTAACACGGGTAGACGTTATTTTTTTAAAAACATGCCAGTAACTGCGGAAATATCGATGAAAACATTATAGCTATGAGCAAGATTTATTACAAGAGATGTCGAAGAGATGTGTCATCAATATTGAGAAATTAAAAAATTATAGTCTCGACATTGCGAAGCGTTATGTTGAATTATACTCGTGTCCCTTGCCGACTTCCGTACACATTGTGTTAATTCACTGTTACGCCATCATGGAAGCTTCACCGCTTACAATTGGTCAGTTATCTGAGGAAGCACAGGAACCGCGGATTAAAAGTCGTTTTCGCGAAAATTTATCGAGAAAATGTTCCCGCGTAAAAACAATGGTAAATGTGTCCTCCTTATATCATCCGATCAACTCATTTCTTCCCTGTAACCTTCAAACCCAGATGATGCTAAACCATTATCATTGGAAGGTGCAGAATTATTACTTGTACCACCTTCAATCGAAAATATCAAGGGATATAATGAGAGGGGTGACAAATTGGCCGAATGCGATTGCGACTTTTGAAGTTACACCATTTCTATATGTTTTCGGAGTCTATAAAATAAATTTTACACTATTTCCTCTATATCACGTATATCATTTACCAAAAACCTTAATGTATCCGTTTTGGAAGATTAATATGGACATTTACTATATATGTACATGTTTAGGAATATTTGATCCGCCACATTGGATCCGCCATTTTGAATTTTGAATTATTCACATAAAATTTGTAATCAGCGACCTCAAAAACCATCTAGGAAACAATTTAAAGAATATTCTTAGACATATTCATATTTTGACCAGATTTTTTTATGCTTTTTACTGTCAGTCTGAAAAAGCTTAAAGCTTCAGTTCAAAAAGACACATTTCAAAAATGATTCTATTGGACTCACATATATTTCGATTGAAATATCGGATTCAAAATAAATCACGATTACAATACTTTCCCTTACTTGCTAATAACATCATTTATTTTTATTTTTATTATTTTCCTGTTTGTGTTTGAAAAGTTTGTTTCAATAAATAGTGTTGTTTATTAAATTAAGTCCTTTAGGCGGCTGTAGAAAATAACATACTAATTTAAAAATACGAAACATATCGGAGATGTTTTTTAGATTTATGAATGAACTGAATCTTAGTCAGGGGAGGATTCTGATTTTGTGAAGTTTCGAAGAATACAGAACTTGGTGAGAAGGGGTCGGTCGAAAGGATTATCTGCAATTTTGACAGCGTGGTTTAATAAGAGTTCATACAAAATAACAATTATGGGGTTATGGAGTGGATTTAAAAGTTGTCAGAATTTAATATGGCAGATTTTTTATAACTTTGAAGTGGTAAATATAAAGGTCGAATATATTTCCAAGAGATTGGACTACAATCAAATAAAAACCGGATTAAAAATTCAGCTGTATCAGATAAAGTTTTCGTTTTTTATTCAACTTGTTTATTTATTGGTGCACAAGGTAAAATTTAACATTTTTACCGTACTAACGATTTGAATTTTACTGAGTGTGGTTATAAGCTTTAGTTGTTATCTTTTACAATGCCTAGGGTGCAAAAACGCACAAATTTTCCTTTAACCGCTGAGCAGAGACGAAATCGTTTCGAGTGGTGTAGAGAACGATCCCACAGGAATGGAATGATTTAATGTTTAGTGACGAATCTAGATTTTGTTTAGGAATGTATGGTGGTTAGGCCAGAGTCAAATGACGACGTGGTAAAAGAAGAAATTCACAACTTTTTGTCGAAAAGCACTTTCATCGCATTGTTAGGGTTATGGTACGGGGTGCCATTGCTTATGGCTCCAGATCGCCTCTAATCTTCGTTAGAGGCAACCTAACCGCACAGCGTTACATCGAAGAAATTCTGGAACCTCATCTCCTACCCTATCTTCAGATATTGCCAAATCTAATTTTTAAGCACACATTGCAAGAGCCACAATGAACTTCTTTGAGCACGCTGAAATCATTTGTTGCCCTGGCCACCGAGATTTTTTTTTGAGAGGAGGAATGCTTTACACACGTCTTTTCTAACAGAGGTATGTGGGATTCCTATTTCTTCTGAATAGGCCCTACCCACTAAACCTCCTTTCTCTCTTGCTACCGGGTACCATTGACTCGCTCTCGCATTTCACACCTGATACCCGGGCTGCCCGCTACTGGTGTCGTCAATCTTCTGTCGTCGCTTCCGTCGCCTTGCGTCTTGTGAAGATGTCCTTATGGCGAATCACAACATTGGCGAACAACTCCATCGCAGCCCACGTATCTTCACTCTCCAGCATTAAGCCCACCACTGTGTCGACGCTAATTGGGGCTCCGAGTGCTACCTGCAGAGCCTCCCTGTGAACCGACCACGCACTGCACTCCACAAGGGTGTGTTCGGGAGAGTCCACGTCCGCGCCGCAATGATCGCACTAAGGGCATGGTTTCTTACCGATCCTAGATACGACATGAAACAACCGTGGCCCGAGAGAAGCTGGGCCAAGAAGTGGTCAAGTTCGCCATGTTCGCGCCACACCCATGGCCTAATGTCTGGTATCGGCCGCCTAGTCCACTCTTCCCTTACCGCCACTTCTCGCCCAGCCTATTAGTTAGCCAACGTTATATATCTCTGCTACTTTCTGACCCGAGACTTATCTGCACCAGCCTTAATCGCTCTGTAAGCGAAGGACCTGGAAACGATCTCCAGATCTCCAGGTGTTGTAGCTGCTAGAACTTCAGCCGCGTCCTGTAGGCCCTGGCACTCTCAGTACACCAGGTCGGCGTTACGTTTAGCTCCAACGCATTCAGCCACAGCCCTGCTAGACTTCACAGCGTCTTCGTGTCCTCTGATGACTTAGGACCTGGAATATCTGTTTGAGTCGACCATAACGCCGATGTACTTTAAGTTCTGGGAGTTCGGCACCTCCGTGACTTGCGCTAATGAGCCAGGTGATCACTTTCGTGGTAGCTTCTTCGGCTGTTGCCCTAATGCATCAATATCGCGCTCCTAGCCGAAGGACGTCATCATTTGCGATGTTCCACAGGAGTGGCCCTTGTGGAACACCTCCGGAAAGAGCGGTCTCCTCCTCGCCTCCACCCAGAGCGCTGCTGATAAGAACCCTCTCCGAAAGATACCTCGCCAGTATCCCCATAAGTTATACGGGGACCTCACGCCTAGCCAAGGATTCTAGAATTAAAGGCCAGGGTAAAATATTGAAGGCATCTTTAATGTCCAGCACTACCCTCAGACAATGCCTTCTCTGACGTAGAGCAGCTTCGCCAGCAAGACTCTCCAACTCCATAAGAGCGTCTACAGTGGACCGACCCTTCCTAAATCCATATTGATTGCTTGCCAGCCCTTCGTGCCTGTCCAGATGCTCGGTTAAACAATTTGCCAGCAGCTTCTCGAGTACTTTTCATTCTACGTCGAGGAGGCAAATAGACCTATATGCCCCCGAGGGATCCCTGCCACTTAGGAATGAGCACCAGTCTGGCTCTCTTGTATCTCGCCGGGAAGCACTTCTGGCTAAGGTACTGGTTGAAGCATTCCGTAAACCTGATAGGGCACTCCCAAATCAGGTGCTTCACTGCCTCGCTGAGAGTACCTCCCGAGCTTGGTGCCTTACCGCTGGGTAGATCCGCCCTGATGACCTTCTCAACTGTGAAGGGGGCAACGAGATCGCCTCCTCCAGTGTACACCCCATACGGCTGCTTGCACCCATGGCTGTGTATCTCTTCACACAAGCGGACGGGCGCCCCCAGATACCACTCTCGATTTCCTCAATGAGGAGTTTCCACTTTCGGTCTTTGGATCTGGCTACCGGTCTCAATGACTCTCTCCTTAGCCGTGCCCATAATTTTGATGCCCACGTCGCACTATCTATCTGTAACCCACACATCCTTGAAGTGTCGTGCTTTGCCTCGCTGACCAGCAAAACCGAGATGTCCCTTTCCGCTACATAGGCCAGTAGTAAGTCAAGAGCCGCATGGCACCGATTCAGGTTAATTTGAAGGCATGACATCGCTTCGGTTCCAGCCGTAAGCGGCATAATTTGCGATTCCAAGATAGTTCTCAGCACAGGCCGGGCTCTTGGCCTCGGATTGACAATCCGTCTCCATGTGGCCTGTCTCCCTATATCGCCTACATGATTCCCTTCTATCGATACCTGTACATACGTTAACAGAGTATCCGTAGCATCCGCACCTATACCGATGCACAAGGTACCGATTTGTCCCGCCTTAACTGTACCTGGCAATTTGCAAAGCCTATCGCTACTTCTCAGAATCGTCGCGTATCGCCTCACCTAGATGACCTTCACAGTTCCATCTCTTCCTATAGCCCGCCAGTATATCCGCCTCATTGCTGTCCTCGTCAAGACCCTTGATCTCCACGCTGACCAGGCATCCTGCCGTGAGCTTAGCTGCATCAGCCCCCAGGATCCTGTTGACCTTTAGGACGGGTCCTGCTCTTAGCAGAGCCCTTGGTCATGAGGGAGTCCAATTTTGCCTCGATGCCTCTAATAGCGCGCCTTACATCTAACAAGTCATCATTTACGGTATCCTTAACGGGACCCTTCGGCCTCACCTGGGGTCTGGGAAGCTTGGCTTGTAGTAGCGAGGCATCCCACACTACCGCCCTTGGTTGCGTAGAAGTATCAGCCATAATGAGGATTCGGGGCGCTAGCGCGGGCGGCTGGGAGTTACCTTCCAGCTCCCCGATTGTCCTTCTCATGTCGGCCGCTGGTGAGGCTTCTGACCGCCTGGATGCCTTCTTTGATTTCAACCTTTGTGTTTGGGCTAGCCTTGACCAGCGCGACCAGCTCCCTCGTTATCTTGTCAAGCTGCCCCTGGATGGTGAGCAGCTTGTCTAACATTTTCGTCGTTCCTCCTTTTCTTGCTCTGTCACTCATAACCGATGCTTTTCCTATCAGGAAGCAATGTTTAATTAAAACACACTTTTATCCATAGTGGACATCAGAAGTCTATATTTTGTAAAATTAAATATTCTGAAATTTTGACAGCAATTTAAGTTTTATTGCTCTATATGAAGTATAGAGATTCTTCGTGCCACTATCTATATGTCAGGCCAAAGACAAACAAATGAGTGATTAATAAATATTTATTAAAGAAAAGAAGGAAAATATATTTTTTAAATCATTCAATCTTTAAAAATTACACTTGGTGTAATAATACACATTTTTATTGACAAACTTTATACATATTTACATTTAAATAATAAATAATGGATGATGTGTTAGTGAGTTAGTTCGTCAAAAGGCTATCGACCAGAGGTATTTCTGCCTTGTTTTGTCCAGTCAAATGGTTGAATTAGGATTTTTAAATTTGCCGTTTAAACTAGGATTTCTAGGAACACAATATAAGGACAATTTTTGAAAGTTGATAGAATTTTTCTGATAGGAATCGAAAGTGTTCTAGGATAAGGATAACTAAAGTGGTATCATAGAGGAACTGGTTAGAATTATATTTCAGATTTTTTGAAGAATTTGAAAGTTTTCAAAGTTTATTGAAAGTAATGAAAAATTTAAATTTTATATGCTATGTAACGAAAACGAACAAGTTTACTTTGATATGCTTTTTTTGAAACAAAGGAAAGTTTAAGGACTTTAGTAGCGAGTATTCATTTTCATTACTTTCCATAAACTTTCAACAATAAAAAAAAATATTTTTTTATTCAAGCAATTTTTATTCAGTAGACTGTTACATTTTTACTTTAAGTAGCTTTAAAACTAATTTGAATACAGGCATTTATTTGAACATATATATAATTATATAATGACTACCAAAATTAATTACAGCTTTAGCTTATCATTTAACATAAAAATAGTAAAAACTAAAAACATATATCAGCTCAATTTTAATTTTTATTCATTTAAAATAAATTATATGTCATTGAGTAACCTCTGGCTTTTGTTTAAAGAAATAAAATAATTAATCATCCACGGCTATTTATATTTGAGTAAATAAATCGCCAAAGGATAAACATTAAAGTCCTATTTCCTGAAAATGTTACAGCAAATCTATTTTAAAACTATGCGTAAATCAATGTTTTATAGTAGGCTATTATTGATACAATCTGATGTATGTAAACGAGAGAGTATATACGAGGCATTTTATTGTATCAAAATATTTAAAAAAAACAGGGAATTTTTTATAACAATTTTATTTTTACATAAAAGCCTGTACTTTAAACTACTTTTCTACATAATTATCGCCATTACTGAGGCTTTTATTATTATCGAACAACAAGCTTTTGAATCTTACACCTGATTTGAAAGTCTCTGATTCAGGTCCCTTAGAGGCTGTCGACGTTATCATGACCGAGATGCATCTTTAAATTTAGAACCAAGTAGTTCTTAGTAGGTACTAGATTTTTTATTATATTTGGGCTAAAGCCATAGTTTGAAAACTATTGGCCAACAAGAGGTGCTAGATCTGGAATGTATAGCGAATGATCAAGCTGTTCCTAGCTAAACTATGCGATGAGACCTTAAGTTCTATTGGCTGTATGCGGCCGGGCATTGTTAGAAAGCAAAAGGATTCCTCTAATCAGAATACTACAACTTTTGTTTTGGATTGCTCGATGCAGTTTTCTTCCACTTTTCTTACAGCAATTTTCAGAATTTATGGTTTATAAGAAAAACTTCTGTCTGATTGAATTTTATTTTTTGGGGTGATTTTGAATGCCGCCATTTCATGGATCACTGCTTTGAACGTATGTCACCCACGTTTCGTCGCCCATGAGCAGCATAACGTTCAAAGAATATCAAAGCGCTGCCTAAACGTTTGGTTTCGTGCTCCCCATCAACATTTTTGGTACTCATCTTGAAAACATTCTGTCGCAATTTGATACAAAACTGTGTAAATTCTCAACCAGAGCGTTTCATTTACTACGTAATAATGGAATTTCACCAAGTAGCACCCTCCTTAATCCGAAAGCTATTTATGCTTATAATATATATCTGTAATGTAATATAGTTATATCATTATCGAAAAAAACAATCAAACGAATGTATCATTAATGAATATATTGAAAAATATGAAACCAAGGTAAGGTAACTAAAAATACAGGATGAATAGTATGCGACCATTAAGATATTGTTCTCCATTTGATAAGTTATTGGTCTATCTGATCCAGTTTAAGTCGTTTAATGTGTAAACTGACATATACAATTACGGTTTAGATAATTAACATATTATTTTAGTATTAAATTGGTGAATTTAATTTCAATTCCTTATGTAAATTTTCCGATTTCTCTCAGTGTAATAAAGTATGTATCAATAAACGGATTCTACTAATTAGATTTGCATGATACACACTAGTTAGTTGGTAAGTTAATAAATAAATATCCAGTAAACAGCCAAGATAGTCCATTTGATAGTGCACACATAATGTTTTGATCATTATCGGTTTTTGGCGTCACCCGTTAAGTGTTAATGTGTTCGAAAAAAGATAGATCAATATTTAATGTCATTTACTTTATGTACATATATCCTTTCCAACATTTGTTTATTTGTGTTTACCCATCCGCGGTCTGTCATTCTAAATTTGTTTCTTTTAGTCGTCACTAAAGACCCAGAGAGGTAGAATTTCGTGAAATTTGGGAATTTTTCCACAAAAATGCCTGCTACATGTGATTTATGTAAACAAACCTCTACACCACCAGCTTTAAAAATTATAATCTTCTTTTAGAATCACTCTTGATAATGCTAAAATTAATTTAATTTAATTTTACCTATTACTTAATAACAGATGATGATTTACCTGATGAAGCCACTGTGTGGTAAAACATTGTCGTAGAATAATGAAAACGTTTTTAAAACCATGTACTTTGTCAGTATTTTATAATAATAATAATAATAATACTTTATTGGTATTATCACTGCGTTTACACAGATCAAAGTTTAGTTTAAGATTAAATTATTAATAAAAATAAGCATATATAATAAGCTAACACACGAATGTAATAAAATCAGAATTTGATATATACCCAATATATCAAATTCTTAGAAAACTAAAATCAATTAAAATAATATAATTTATTTTTGAAGATAAAAACGGTAAAATTAGTGTAAAAGGGGAAAAAGGACTAAAATTAGTATATAAATAAAATTATTAAAATGAGTCTAAGTATAAAAGTACTAAAATAGAAATAAAATGATTAAAATAAATGTAAATATATAAACATATAATAAGCACTAAAATAGACGAGTATAAAACAATTTATTAAATATTATTACCCATCAACAACAGCCACGGACAGGTTTCTATCTTTTTGGATCTCATCAGCATGAAGCAGTTGGAGACAGGGAATCGAGATTCACTTAGGAGGTATATAAATAGTGCATTATATAGAATGGGTCCATAGTAGTTAGTACCGTTTCTGCTTTTCGATAATCGCAATGGCTCTAGAGATATATTTGATTTCTGTCGCATGTGGTAATAACGTATGTCAGAATTAATATAGTATGTAGATATATACTAGGAATACCTTCTAACATACATTATACATTCTAGAATATAAATGCTTGGTAAGGTAAGTATTTTGAGATTGATAAAACTTTCCTTGCAATCATCCCTAAAGCCAAGGGAGAAAATTGTACGAATTGCTCGGCGTTGTAGACTAAACAGCCTACTACTAATAGTTGAGTGACCCCAACATAATAACGGGTGTCCAACAATTATAGTAGTCCCGGGTGGTGTTGGAATCCAATACGTAGGTCGATTCTTACATGTGCCAAATAAATTGAACTAACATTTTAATTGTCAAGTTAGCAACACTTTAAATTAACATTTAGATTATGATTGACAATTAAAATGTCAGTTCAATTTATTTGGCATATATAAGAATCGACCTATGTATTTGATTCCAACGCCACCCGGGACTACAATAATTGTTGCCAATTTAATTTACTATCCAAAGTTATACCCAGGAACTTTGAAGACGATACTTCACGGTTGCGTTTGAGTGGAATTTAAAACTAACCTATTTGAATTGAACCTAAAATATTTTTATTTGATGTTTCGCTATTAATTATTGCAGATTTTAAGTCATTTATTTAGATCTCGCCAGCGTAAAGTATTATGAAACAATCAATACTTTTTGATAGGTCATTGACGCATATTAAGAAGAGTAAAGGTTCTAAGATAGAACTGTTTACGCCGATTTCACGTTTTTTCATTGTTTTTGTGTATTTTCATGTATGTACGAAAAAAGTAAATGTCACTGTCACAACCGTTTTTCTGTAATTTTCTGGTAATAGTAATTTTTTATTAAAGTCGCGAGATCCGCGCATTACATGGTCCTTCGAACCGGATAAGTTACAGTTAATTACGAACATAGTGCAAATTAACAAACCCAGTGAATTTCTCTCGTGAACCATTTTGCTACCGAGCAAAAGGTGGTCTAATATTCGTGTCGTTTACGCGTGCAACAATTCCAACAACTTGCCGTTTTTGTGTCTCGTGAGTGCGCAAGTTGGTTGTCGGCCGTACACAAACGAACAATATTAACCGAGCTTTCTTACTTTGTGCAACGCATCTCAGTAAGTCAACATGTCTGCTACAATTGTAAAGAAACTGCAATGGCAGATGAAGAATATCATCAAAAAAAGGAAAGGCTCCAGAAACGGCTTGCGGATTACAATACACCAATGAACGCGTTAATAATGCACAAAATAACGGATAAAATTCCGAATCATAAAATGGATATCCGGGGATTAACTCCCTGTCAATCCACAAACCGCAAGAAATTGACCTGCTCATCGGGGCAGGCCTTTATTGCGACGTCGTAAACGGGCGTCACCTCCCCATGGGTCCATTGACGCTAATAAATACTCACTTCGGCTGGATAGTTGCAGGTCAGTTACCGCAGGTGCAAACCACCCACTGTGCGACGGTAGGTTTCGTGGACCTCAACGATCTAGTGTCGCGATTCTGGGAAGTCGAGAATTTCAAGCATACAACAAGTACATACGAGGATCGTGAATGTGAGAAACATTTTGAAAAGACAAGTACGAGAATGCCTTGTGGTCGGTTTGAGGTGGCCCTGCCCTTTAAAACCGATGCAAAAGGGTTAGCAGAATCCAGTGTGTGACGCAATATTTTTGCTACCTTTCAACTTACCGCTCGGCCAGACTAACCCAGTGAAGAAGGGAGGGTTCTAATGTGCAATAAAGAAAAAGGGGCGCCACGTGATTTCGGGCGGTAAGGCAGCTACCAAAAAGGAAAATCACGAACCAAGATCTCAAATTAATTTACGTATATTCTACAAGTTAGGCAAACAACAAAAATATATTTTAACAAACTCAAATTATTGATAATTTCAAAAATAAGGTAAATCAAGTTTATACGAGTAATATATATATAATATGGTAGCAACAGATGTTCAAACTAAGTCTTCTTTTAAGAACTTAAACTTAACTATTTACCACTACAACTATTTAGTTCAATAGATATAGCTATACCTTCACATAACTTGAATAGTTGGTTAAAATTATTTAAATAACCTATAATAATTTAATAGCTAACTGTGAAAAGATGCAACAATATTTAACTCTTATTAATTCTATACATATTATATACATTACCACAAAAAGATAATATTGCTCTAGCTTAATAATAATTTTAAAAAAAACATTTATATAAGCGCGTATACGACCTTTATTCTTGGTGCGAGATCAATTCCATACTAAAATTGTTCCTATTTCTGAGGGGTTCCTTAAAAGGGTTGAAAACAGCAAGACAATTCCCTAATTCCTGAATTCCATTCAGTCGGCAGGTACGGAGTTGGGACAGCAATGTAGATTAAGATAATTCCCACGCGGAAATCCAAACCGCAGCCTCCGCCAAAAAAAATGGACCGGGCCAATACACGGACTGCTCAATGGACTCGATTCAAAATTTCTCTGATGAACCAGACGTCAGAAAGAAGCCTATAATCCACCCCATGAAATTACCAATAAGTCAATTAAAAAGTATTGCTTACCTCAAGATGTAATGGAGGCTTCCGAGTTCGATACTTTTTCTCCGCTATTACAGCGATAGTGAATTCTCCCAAAATCACAACGAATCTCACTATAATTATGTGATATAAACCAATCACCCTCCAATAATGAGGAAACCAACAATGGGTTTAATAACTTTTAATCACAAATATGTATCGTTCTCTTATTTCGGCACGCGTTCGCTGCGAGAATCGAAACAGGAAAAGATCGAGGCAGCGGAAATAACTCATGCGCCGGACAATTAGTAATGGAATGCACCGAACAAAAAAAGGATAAAAGAATAAATATAATTAAAATTCGATATAAATACAGTTGCCTATATTAAATTACAGAAAGTGACCAATAATTAAATGGTCGCGAAATATTAACGTAACAAGTGTATCGGCGAAACATAGATTTTTCGCGCTGGAAAGAAGGCTAGCTAAACAGCCGGAAGTCTACGAATCATACCGTGAATTTATGCGCGAATACAAGGAATTGGGACACATGCATCCAACAAGCGGGGATGTAACGAACGGCTACTACATGCCTCACCACTGCGTAATCAAGGAAGATAGCCTAACGACGAAGCTCAGAGTAGTTTTTAATGCATCCGCGCCGTCAAACAACGGGACATCATTGAACGACATGTTAATGGTTGGCCCCACCCTCCAAGATGACCTATTCTCCATAATGCTGCGTATGAGGACGAAAACATATGTGATCACCGCGGATATCACCAAGATGTACCGTCAGGTTAGCGTTCGGCAACAGGACCGGAAGTACCAGCGGATTTGGTGGCGTGAACATCCAGAAGACAACCTAGTGTCATATGAGTTAGCCACGGTCACATATGGAACCGCTCCCGCAGCATATCTGGCGATTAAATCAGTGCGCGAACTCGCGAAAATTGAGAGCAGTAATTTTCCAGTCGGCAGCGAAGTGTGCTTAAGAGACTTTTACGTTGATGATTTAATAACAGGTGGGAATTCGATTGAAGAATTGACTGTAATTCGTGACGAAGTTTCCACTCTTCTCGGAAAAGGTGGATTCGAACATAAAAAGTGGGCAAGCAATAACCCCGCCGTGTTTGAGTGCTTCCGCACGAACATTAATGGCTCTGTAACAGTGCTGACTCGTGGGCTCAATGACTGTGTGACGACCCTCGGAACCGTATGGAACACCCATAATGACTGTCTAAGTTATAAGTGCAGTGAAATTTCCGCGCGCGTATTCACTAAACGGACAATTCTAAGTGAGATTTCCCGCATCTACGATCCGCTAGGATTAATCGGCCCGGTAATCATCACCGCAAAAATCTTAATCCAAGATTTATGGAGGATGAAGTGCGGATGAGACGATCCTCTACCTGCCCTGTACCTCGACAGGTGGATACGGTATGCTAATGAGCTGCAACTGGTGAGGGACCTCGCTATTCCCAGAAATGTAGTTCAGGTAGGCGCTGAATCATTCGAGCTTCATGGATTCGCCGACGCCAGCGAGAATGCATATGGAGCATGTGTGTACATAGTATCTGTTAGATATGGACGAAAAACCTCTTCCCGCTTGTTGTGTGCAAAATCTCGGGTTGCACCGGTAAAGTCAACCACCATTCCCCGTCTCGAACTTTGCGCCGCGATATTACTAGCCGAGTTGTGTGATCGCGTGTGTTCCACCTTAGACACTAAATTTGTGAGACATTATTATTATTCAGATTCTACCATCGTGCTTTCATGGATTAAGTCCGAATCGCGAAAATTCAAAACGTTCGTGGCCAATCGCATAGGTGAAATCCAGACATTGAGTGACGTTTCCGATTGGTACCACGTCGCGACACATGAAAATCCCGCCGATCTCATTAGCCGCGGATTATCTCCGTCGGATTTAAACCATTCAACGTTGTGGTGGAATGGACCCGCCTTCCTGTTGAGTGAACAAGCCCCTGTCACATTTGTGCCAACTGCTGAACAGCCGGAAGTCAAATGTGAAATTATTTCGATTGAAATTGAGGACGTAATTCCAATCTGCTCATCCTTCCATAAAACAGTACAAGCAATGGCGTACTTTCTGCGGTTTAAGGATGCCCTAAGACGCCCTGCTATGAAGAGAAGTGGCCCATTCACCACCGAGGAGTTAGAGGCGGCAACCAACACTATAATCCGCCACCTGCAGCGATGCTCCTTCACAAATGAACTGGACTCGTTAACCAAGGGTGGGACAGTGCGAAAGTCAAGCCGCCTTACCTGCTTAAATCCATTTATCGGCACCGATGGAATTTTACGAGTGGGCGGGCGGTTAGTGGAATCGAGCATGCCTTTATCTCGTCGGTGCCCGATCGTATTACCAGGCAACAACCAGCTAACTAAGCTAATTATAAGGGACATTCATAATGTACAATTATATACAGGAACTCAGGGAACCCTCGCCGCCATCAGAACTAAATACTAGCCACTGAACGGCAGAAGCGTGACACGTGAAGTGGTTCGGAAATGTATTCGGTGTGTCCGCGCTCGGCCCCAATTCGACGCTCCGATCATGGAAGCTCTACCTTTATACCGAACACAGCAATTTCGCCCCTTTCTAAAATGCGGCGTTGATTACTGCGGGCCTTTTATTATTAAGGATGGTTCTCGTCGGTCTAAAAGAACTACGAAGGCGTATATCTGCGTATTCGTGTGTTTCGCAACAAAAGCCGCGCATATTGATTTTTTTCCGACAACGCTACCAACTTCGTCGGCGCCCGAAACCACCTGAGGGAATTAGGAATTTTTCTTCGGGATGCTGAAGACCAGATAAGGACCGCACTCACAACCCAAAATATTAAATGGACTTTTATACCGCCGCGCGCTCCTCATTTCGGAGGCCTGTGGGAGGCCGCGGTCAAAAGTGTAAAACATCATTTACATCGAGTTGTCAGGAATGCTCTTCTGACTTACACCGAGCTACATACTCTCATAACGCAAATAGAGGCTGTATTGAACTCACGTCCTTTGTGCCAGCTGTCTAAGGATCCGAACGACTTAGCTGCATTAACCCCTTGATATTTTCTCATTGGTGATGCAATCACCGCACCGCTCAACCAGGATATAAGCGATGTTCCGGCAAACAGGCTGTCTCGGTGGCAGTTCGTGGAAAAGCTACGCCAACATATCTGGAGTCGTTGGCAACGGGAGTACCTGTCCGAGCTCCACAAAAGGACCAAGTGGCAGAAAAACACCGCCAACATCGAACCTGGACGACTCGTTGTTATCAAGGAGGATAGCACACCACCGCTGTTATGGAAACTGGGACGTGTCGAGGCTGTTCATCCAGGACCGGACGGAGTAATTCGGAGCGCGACTGTTCGCACCAATTCCGGCTCGTATGTGCGCCCTTCTGTGAAACTGTGCGCCCTTGATACAAGTGATAGTGTGGTGAATAATGTTTAATGGGGGGCGGGATGTTTACGCCGATTTCACGTTTTTTCATTGTTTTTGTGTATTTTCATGTATGTACGAAAAAAATAAATGTCACTGTCACAACCGTTTTTCTGTAATTTTCTGGTATTAGTAATTTTTTATTAAAGTCGCGAGATCCGCGCATTACAAGAACCTTGCGGAACACCACATGCGGTTGTAGCCTCAAATGCCATGTGACCCTTTGGTTGTACGCAGTAAGATATCATGAAAAACGCAGTCAAATGCTTTACTAAGGTCCAGGAAGGATGCAACTATATAGAAGTTTAAGTCGAAACCATCCAGGACACCCTCTACAAAAGTATCGACCCTGCGAAATCGCAGGATCGGATTCACAGCCCATTTTATACAGGCTTCAAATGACAAAGATACAGAATAAGAAATTTTAAAACATTATTCTAAATATTTTTAATACCGCTCATGGTTTTTCAGAGGATTTTTGGATTTTTGTTTATTACGATTTAAATCGGAGACTAACACGTTTGCCTTTTAACTCAAAAACGGCCACTATTATCAAAATTCAAAGAGTGATAAAAGTTTCTAAAATAAATTTTCTGTTTAAATATGAATAAGAATAAATTTAAATTAAAGAGTAAACATAAAAGTTTTGGGCAAACAAATTTTAGAAACACCCTGTATAGCATGGTTCCCGCGGTCCGATCGAAGTGACAAATTGTTTAAAGAATATACTTGATGTTAGTTTAGGCTGTACCAAATTGCAGCACTATGAACGGTATTGAAAATATTTAGAAAAATGTGTTAAAATTTCTTAACTTTGATTTTTAAGAATCATCATTTTCACTTTAGTATATGTGGTTAATTTTATTCCCCGAGTCACAGAAACATCCAGTATATGGGAATAATACAACCTGTCTTTAATGCTCTAGGAAAAGTATGTGTTTTGGTGCACTCATTTATTAATTTTATTAATGGTGTGATGATTAAATTTATAATTGATTTTAAAATTCCAACCGTCATCCCATAAATATCGCATAAAAGTGATTTTTTAAGGAGAGTGTTACATCTATTACTTCAATCTCGCTAACTACATGGAAGTTAAAGTATAAATTCTGTGCACAGTTTGCACTAGAGCACATAATTTGTATGCCATAGGGTCGATGTTAGAAGGGGTTAAGTTATTCACCAATTTTTGTGATACAGTATTAAAAAATACGTTAAATTCCTTGGCATTCATATTTTATTTTCAGATGGATTATTTTTTATTAATGACCACATTGCCCTGGGTACATATTTATTATTTTTAATGAAATTATTTGCAGCAGAATGCCTTGATTCTTTTATTGCCCTCTTATATGTTAATTTATAGTTGTTACAATTGTTATAATATATCAATAAATGTTAAAAATTTGTCGACGACATTTCAAGACTTGTAATGAAAATCATGCTAAGTGTCTAACCTATAACTTTGAGATTAATGATTTTTTTCGCAAGTGACGTAACCAAATAGTCTGCAAAATTTTGTACAATAAGTGACGCGATATATGATTTCTGCCTGTGGCAATACATTTTTGGTTAATGTACTTCGAACTGTATAAAAAAATATTAAGTTGATATTTGGAAAAACGAGTTAAGTGCCAATAATGTTTCATGAAAATTGAGTTATGTTCCAAAATAGTTTCAGAGGAGCTATGCTGCACAGCTACGAGTATACTACTTTTATTGAAAAATACATAAGTATATATACATTTTATAACATAATAGCATAATAACTAATAACATAATACTAGCATATACCAAAATTTAGCAGCCTAGGCTAATAAGTTTCTATAGAATGGGATTATTGCTTGAATGTTTTCTTTCTTCTCGGCCTTGATACGAGTTGCACAGTCAAGCTGTGGTAAATTCATGTTTTTAATCTTTTGCGAATTGATGTTTTTCTTGAAAACATTTACAAATTTCCAAGGCTCCATCTCGTTTAAAGTTTGTTTGATTTGTACTGATCCGGGATGTGCTGTAGAAATCTGAATCAACGCAGCTTTTGAAATCTGAAGCTTGATGGTATTCAGTGTTGAATCAGCAGCAGCTTTAAAATCTTTGAAATCCTCAGGCTGCATTAAAGTTACAATACATTGATTGTTTGGGGTTGCAGAAGTCATTAGGTGAACTAAATCTAGAGGGACTTCGCATTTTTCTAATCGTTTTCGTTTTTCAATTTGGGCGAAATCTCGATTGCAACTTAAAAACGAATAACCAGAGACCAAGAACTTCTGGTTAACTTCTTAAACATATCCTTTTGTTACCATGAATATACATAAAAATAGCATCATTATATTTTTGTTCTGTCCAGCACAGTTATCACTCCATATGTTTAATTTTTACTTCCTTGTTATTCCACTTGTAACTGCTTTCCAAATGCATGACGCAATTTTGTTACCTCCTCTCCCAGATATTCCCTCATGCCATAAATGCATGTGCCCTTTATTGGTATCAGCAACGTGGTCGACAAAATTATAGCAAGAACGTTGGCGTAAATAATACATTTGGTTGTGTGTAAGGGCTGTTATGGAAAGTACTTGTTAAAGGTCCATACAAATGGTACATATGTCACTTAGGGGAAACTGGGATTGGGCATGATTTTCCTTCATTACTTTCATCGCCTTCTCAGCTTTCCTTTGATGAAGTTCAAGTTTCTTCTTTGCATCGTTGTCATTGGGATTGGATTTGTGTTGCATGTTCAATAGATCACACCTTTGGCATGTATTAGTGCGTGGATGGTGAAATTTTAAGTTTGGAATTTGTTTATTAAAAGTGGTATAGTAGAAACTAGATTATATCAGAATTCGGATAGGTGTCTTTTAAAGCGCCATACAATCTATTAATATTTAAATCTTAGCTCAAATATTCTTTGCTACTCTTCATCCTTCCACTAAATTTTCATCTTGGATTGAGTATTACTTATGTTAAGTTTTGTTGCCTCTTCTTTCGACGTAAGTAACTTGGCCCGCTTTTTTTGCTTTCACGAGAGTTTCAACACGTCTTCGGCTGATTCCAAAAATTTGTAAAAAAAGTGTGTTTATAGACTTGCACGACTTTCCCAGCTCCATCAGGTGCGGTTAAATAAACAGTCGCTTGCCTTCTGCTTACATCTGGATTCTCATAACTACCATGGCGTCATCTCTTTGCCGGGCACATATTTAAAAGTCCCATTAAATATGAATTCTGTTTTACATTGTCTTGTAACTTAATGTGTAATGTTTTTGCATTGATATTTACACTTGCAAATCGACTAAAAAAATCGTTATACTTTATTTTATGAATTATTAACTTTCATTACTTTTGTTTAATAGTCATTATAAGTTTACTTACTGTTGCTGCTGGTTCATCTTTAGATGGAACTACTTTGATTTTGTTTCCCAGGTATTCTTTTCCTTGGCTTCTTCTCAGTTTATTGAGAGTTTTAGTGCTTCCTTTTCCATCTTTTCTTTTCCTCTTAGAGGGTAAACTAGATGGTTTAGCGTTGTCAGCCTTCATGTATTCAGCAATTTAGTTGAAATAAGCAACGCACATTAAACGGGAAATAATAATGAGGTTATAATATATTATAACGATTGTGGCGCTTAGGGCTTTTTACAGGTTGTTAGCCTTGACACATAACATACTTTTTAGATATAAAACTAATTTTGATTTTTTTGGCACTTTCACTTTCATTACAAGTCTTCATTTATTAATTAAGTGATATGGAGTTTCAAAAAGTGTTCAACGACATTTTACCTATAAAATCTTTATGTTAATCATTTAATGCGCTAAAAGATGTTAATATATTGCCTATAATGGCTAAAGCTCATCCTACACTATTTTCCAACGTGTGGGGTACCTCAAGGATCAAACCTTGGTTCTCTTTTATTTCCGGCATTTATTAATAATGTAATGGAAGAAATCTTCCCTAGTGCAATTATATGTAAACGTCTTGAAAATGTATCGCTTTAATACCTGCACTAAATATTGTCAAATATTGCAAAAAGATCTTGAGAAATTACATAACTGGTGCACAGTCAACATTTAATCAATACTATAGTCGAACAGAATCATTACATAATTGTTGGTGAGATAGCAAACTCAATATTTGGGTACCACATGATTTGAAAGAGGTTCATTTAACACAGCGAATCATTATTTACGGTCAATTTACATGTGTACTGCCAACGAAACTAAGCGAAACAATCAAAGGAGTAGTGTTCTACCGTGACAACATATATTTGACCACTCGTGGGAAGTTACGGGAGCTTGGTTAGGAAGTGATGTTATATCCCCCATATAGTCCTGATCTGACTCCATCGGATTACCATTTATTACGCTATTTGCAGAATTTTTAAAATTGTAAAACTTTTTCAAATTACGAAGACCTTAAATATCACTTTCCTCAGAAATTCTACAAGCGCGACATTATGAAGTTGCAAGATAGATGATTTGAAAATATTTGGTTGATTAAACATTATTTTTTTGTATTAAAAAAGGAGTTTTATTTCATACTTCAAAACCGAAATTACTTAGTTGCAAAATAATATCAACTTGGAACATTCCACTAACTTTTTATATAAAATATTTAATTGTTATATCGATGATCCGAATTAGTCACGAATAATCAATTTTTACTCCCCCGATTACATTCAAGTAACTGGTACATTTTTAGATGCAGAATTAGCAACTCGAACATTTATATTAATTTAATTGAATTATTTAATACATATATTTCATATTTAGTTGTATATTTTCTACATTTTCGTCTTAATTAAAATAAAATTATGATTAAATTATTTATTATTTATTTTATTCAGATTATAACAAGGCCATTTTATGTTTTATAATCTCTGCTGTATAATATTATATAAGAAAAATATGTGTGGAATTTGACTTTAAATCCCCCGATTTACATTATGATCCCTTCCTCTCGGCGGACCCATCTACACATGCAGCAGGGTTGTTAAGCTTGGACCATCTCCCGTTGCGATATGCAAGAAATCGATGAAACATAACTGGACCGTGAAAATTTTCGTGAGGAACATCCTGCACACCGTAATCCTGCTCACTGAAATTATCATCTACCCAAATACCCCCTGAATATCCGGATGATGGACCGGTATTCAAATATTTATCCTTATTCAAGCTTCAGTAAATCTGTTATTTGAACAACAAAAAACATCCACGAAAAAACATTTAAGTATTAACACGGATCACTAAACACAATTATTCGCGCTGTTTAACAATATTATGATCGGAAATTATACCTAATTAAATTTGTTCGATAATGATTACACTGTTTACATCAAGTATTTATTTAAAAATAAAAACATACCAATTTAAATCTAAATCCGTTATCTAAATAAATAAAATGAGATATTGTTTCTTGTATTTGTTTCTCATTAATCACTTGATAAAACATTATGTTAATAATAGGTAGTTGATTAAAAATTCACTTGGTTTGTTTCACTGTATTTAATAATAAATAATCAACTACCAATTATTGAGATATCATTCTCTATTATTCTTCCCTATCAACAACAGCCACGGGGCGGTTTTGGTCTATTTTAGATCTCATCAGCGTAACGTAATTGGAGACAGGGAAATCAGTTTACTTATGAGTATTTAACTCTCCGGATAAACCCTCAATCAAGATACTACCATAAAGGTGCCATCTATTTTTTATAATAGTCACTGTTGTCAGTTCCCTTGATTTGTCGGTGGTTATCCACTCAAACAGGGATCTAGTGCAACGCTTAGACAATAGATGGCACCTTTATGGTAATATCTTTATTATTATTATCATTGTCTCATGCGTTAACTCTGAGATCTTTCAGTGAATAATCCTGTAACATAAACGTAGATAAAATATTTATTTATTTATTTACGTCATACAAACATTTTACTTGTTGAAACAATCACTACACAAACTAAAACTAGAGGAAGCTAAGTTATGCATATAATATATAATAAACAAGTTTACTTTGATACCCTTTTTTGAAACAACAGCATAGTTTTTGTTTCTATGATGTCATATGTTAGTTGCAAATTGTTTGTGTATTGTTGTTATTGTCAGTGTTTTGCAATGAGCATAAATCCTGTTGTTGCGGCACGAATTGTGTCGGCTTTAGAAGACGGCCGCGGTCAAGGTGAAATTGCAAGAAACGTTGTTGTCGTATGTGCAACAAGTATGGCGGCGGTACGAAGAGACTGCTCACTCGAAGACCTGGTTCAGGGCAAAGCAAGACAACAACGGCTAGAGATGACCGCTTTCTCGTTTCTAGTGCTTTGAGAAACCGAACGGTTACGGGAGTTTCCCTTTGAAATCATTTGCAAGAAATGAGAAATGTAAACATAAGTGAGTGGAAAGCTACTGGACCGCCGCTTTGCCGTGAACACCGGATTGCGAGGTTAAATTTTGCACGAGAACACTTGGCTTGGACAATACCGGATTGGAGTCGCATATTGTTTTCCGATGAATTGCGATTCTGTCTTACGGGCTCAGATAGGCGTTTAAGAATGTGGAGACTGCAAGGCTAAATATATGCTCAAACGTGTATTGCCAAGCGACTTCCATTTGGTGGAGGATTAGTTATGGCATAGGGAAGCATATCTTTTGAGACTCACACGGAGCTAGTCTTTATCGAGCATGGAACGTTGACTGCGCATAGGTAAATGACAGAGGTTCTAGAAGACCATATTTTTCCGTTCATGATGATTTTTGGAAACGACGCAACATTTATAAATGATAAGGCACGAAACCACATTGCTCAGATAGTTACTGAGTATCTTGATGTGTCAAATCACAAGATTTCTTTGGCCTGCTCGCAGTCCAGATTTAAATCCGATTGATCTTGTTTGGGATAAGGTGGTAAAACGTTTAGGGAGACATTTGCCGGCCCCCAGGAATTCCTAGAGAGCTTCGAGACATACTGGTGCAGGATAAGACAATCTTTCACAGAATGTGATCCAAATTCTGATCCAGAGGAGGAAATAATCGCTACTGAAGTCCTTAAAATTTTTTTGTTTAAAAAAAACATAACTTTTCATTTTCGTTACTTGGGATATAAAATTAAAATTGTTCATTTTCATTATTTTCAATAAACTTTGAACAACTGTATATTAATTTTTTATTCAAACAATCAGTTAATAAACTGTTACAACCGAAAAAACACATAAAAAACTAAACATTTTTAAAATAACTTCAAATAACGGACTGACCCTAATTTTATGCTGGTCAGTGTACCATTAATAATTAAATCTGTAAAACAGATATTATAAAATTCTCTTCGTTTTGAAAGATTTACTAAGTTGAAAAAAGTTCTTATATGATCTAAACTCAATATAATATTTTGCGTATATAATTCGTGTCTTAAGTACTTCAAAAGTTTAATCTGAACCATTTCCAGCCTATCCACTAAACGTTTGAAATGCGGAGATCAATATTAAACGAACTTGTGTTATAAAAAGAGTTGTTAGGCTATGTACATTAATAAAATCATTGGTAATGCGTTCAATAAAACCAAGCATCTTATTAGCTCGAGCAATAACGGTTTCCATATGATATGAGAACGAAAGCTTTTTGTTTTGTGTCTACTTCATAATCCAGGGTAATACCATTTAGGGTGTAAAATCATATAATTATTTATTTTGCGAGAAGACGGCATTCCAAGACATTAATCAATGTTAAGTGTCATGTCATTATTAATACACCAGGTATTAATAGTATCAAGATCGGATTTTAGTATCAAAACATCATTAGTGGACGAAATTTGAGAACCTTGCGGGTCCCCTGACGTAGCGCAAAACATATCAGATGAGTTACTTATGCGTACTTGATGAGTGCAACTAGATAAGTAATATTTGAGCCACGTAAGTAGAGGCTCCCAAATACCGTACTTATTCAGTTTGAATAATAAAAGTTCAATATTAACCTTATCAACGACATTACTGAAATCTATGTATACTTAATGAACTTCAGGTCCGCCCTCAAATGTATTTAAAATGTATTTTAGTAATAGTGTTAATTTATACAGAATTACTTACTTTGTAAATTATATTATCCTGTAATTGGTGTATACTGTTGGGCAATAAAGTTATTATTATTATTATTATATACAGAAGAAAAATATTTAGCAAATAAATTAGCAATATCATTACCATTGTTCACATGTTTATCATCAAAAAACATGGAGAATGGTAGTTTTGAGATGGAGTTCAAAAGCCTCGTCACGTTTCGTTAGATGTCAGGAATATACAATTGCAATTGCCGAGAATGCTTTCCATGTTTTGGATGTTTGGCCCGTTAATCTAAATATCTTTCAAGATAACCAATTTGCACCATAAAATATTTTTCATCCTAAAAGTACTGAGTCTGAGCCAGGATCGACGTTATTGAGTGGCATTGACGGCAATAACTATGCTGTTGATGTATGTAATACTAGAACAATCGAAAGTTTTGAGAACGTTCTTAATGACGTCTCACCGCCTAAAACTGAATCCACAGCCAGAACGATCATCTTATCGAGGTAGAGGAACTACCCAGAAAGCTTCATTAATAACAAGCACCATTTTTCAAACTGCAACAAAACAAGGAAAAAAGAAAATTTGTAACAAAAAAACAAAAGAGATAATCCAAGACAACATGGTTTTGTTTCATGTGTAAGGAAGATAAAGAAGCAGACATGATTCAGTACAACAAATAATACATCAAAGTGGATATAAAATGGGCCAAACGTCAAGAAATATAATTTTATTATGATCCAATTTGGGCAGCCGGTGGTACAACCTGAGAGACTGGTTGCCTTGATTGAACCAAAATTATAATTTTTTAATGTATATTTTGCATTATAAATTAATTTTTATAATATAATAAATATAATAAGGTGTAGTTATTGCTTCTTCCTTTTATTTCTTATTATCGTTTACAAATATGTGCATATTCTCACAATATTTTAAAATATTAAAACTGTTCATCCTAGGTTACTCTCCTCTAAATCACTTAAATATATTTTTTGACAATGTCAATGTGATAATATTTTTCAAATTTGCCCATTTATTAGAAGAAATAAGCATTTATTGCTTTAAAATACATATCTGAAGCTGAGTTCATCTATGATGACGCAGTGAAGGAGAGGGCCGACAGGTTAGAGTGGAAGAATATTCTTCAAGAGTGAACTCCGCCTTCCAGGTTGCTGACGAAATTATTTATATGGTTTTGTTTACTGTTTTATGTATTTCGAATTATTTTTATAAAGCAAATCTGATAAAGTGCCAATAAATAAAGAAATAAGTAATTAAACCTTGAAAATAATAGTTATATTAATAGTTCTCAAGAAGTGGAAGTAGGGTATTATTAGATGCATTTCCATATTAGACACATTAGCCATATTAAGTTATTTATTCTTTATTATCTTTGCTTCTCCTACATACATTTAATAAACAATGAACAATTTAGGACACAGGTGACACGAGCGGAGTTCACTGTTGACCAATGTTCTTCCACTCAAACCCACGTTCTTCCTTAGGCAGGTGATGCACTTTTGCCATTTTCGGCGTTCTTTTTAATTATTTATAGGCACATATGCTTCATTTTGACCCTTTTGTGGGATATTTTAGACGAAGTCTATTGCGTCATTTTGCTTCCAGTTTTGGATAACATTTTTGTGACCATTTTAAAAAACAAACTGATGCTCCTTATATCCCACCATATCGCTCCCAGTAAATTTTGTTTCCTAGAACACCCCTCTACTTTTATCCTCACCACAAGTTTTTATCCTATACCGTGTTTTTTTTTCCAGAATGGATTCATCAAGGCTCTATTGTATCACAAATCCGTTATGTTCATGGTATATATATAACCCTGACCAAAATTACATCAATCCTTCAGTCTACCTGCACGTTTTTCCGGAGAAGTGTTAGCCGTGCACGACTAACAGTGGCCCCTCTGAATTCCGATTTACCAGCAGAAATTGGACCTCGCTCGGTATCCCTCCAATTCCATCATTTACAATTACAATACAGGTGCAATATACATTTACCATACAAATACAATATACAATTATAAACCTACGTACTATCTACCGTCACCACCAGTGACCCCTTCTTTTCCAGCTTTTCCACTAGAGGTACTGGCGTACCTGTTTCGACTACCTGTCGCATACGACCAATGTATGCCTAGGTTGTCCCTTGATCCAGTCAGCAATATCAGATATTCTGATATTGCGCCCTGCCAATCTAAGGTTCTATTCTCCGGATGATTTCCCTGATCCACTTTCCCTTTATGTCTACACTCCCACTCCATCTCTCCTGCCACTCTGAGATAAACTTCTCCTTAACGTCTTGTTTGGATTCTCCCCCAGGTGTTCCCCTTTTTTTTGTCCAGTAGGTGCGTCTCTGGTCCCTTATGTAACCACACCAAGGAATGATGATTAGTTACCACGTCGAACCGAACTCCTTCTAAATATGGCCTTAATGTTTCGATAACCCAAAACACCGCAAGGCACTCTCGCTCTGTAGTCAAATAATTTCGCTCACTTCGATTTAAGGACCTACTAAGGTAACATCAATCCTCTGCGTCAACACCTAATACAAAACTTGATTCATCCGTTTGCAAGATAAAAGGTACCTCAAAATTCGGACCAGACAGTATTGGAGCGGAAACTAGCGCTTCTTTCAACGTATGAAATGCCTGTTCACCGTCCAGACAAACTTTGCATTCTTCTTAACTAACCCTTAGATTGGAGCCAGAACCTCTGAAAATCTCGGTACAAAACTACGATACCATGACGCAAATCCAATAAGACTACGCACCTCTTTTACATTTTTCAGAGACGGAATCGTAAGTAACGCCGACATTTTGTCTGGATCCACGTGCAATCCCTCTGAATTGACTACATACCCCAAATACTGCAGTTTTTGCTAATTTATTTGAATTACATCTACCTAAATTCATTTCTTGTTCCAAATTTATCATAATGTAGTCACTCACAAACTATTTAACGTACATTCAATTATTTTTAGTTCATTTTACAGAAAGAAATACGTTCAAACTAGTGTTACTTTGATAGTCTTTCTGTTTTGTAACACGCAAATCACTTTTGTATCATTCAATGTTTGTCGAAGTATTAGCTAGAGAAGTAGTTGTTTCAAAAGTGGTTTGTTCTTGTTGTAGATTTTACGAAATATTTTCGTGTTTTTTTCTAATTATTACTTTGTTCAATCTTCGAAAATCTACACAGAACCGGTATGAACCATCCTTCTTTTTCACCAAAAGTATAGGCGACGACCATGCACTAGTAGAAGGTTTAACGACACCTAACCGCAACATTTCATCTAGCTCTTCATTTATGTGCTTTGGCAGATACGGCGAAACGGGATAATACCGTTGCTTAATAGGCTCTGAAGTGGTGCGGATGACATGCTCTACCTTTTTAGTACAACCTAGGTCCGGTGTCATAGACTCAAAATAAGGGTTCAACAGACCATCGATTCGAGCCATTTGCTCTACTGAAAGCTCTAACGCAAGACTTGTTCTTGATATATTTTGATTTTAGTGAATCTATATACAAGGTCGTTTCCGTCAAAAACTTCCAACTACCTGACCTGAGATTGGGTACTATTTCCATAATCTTCCAGAAGTCTATACCGTGTATCAATAATTGAGGTAAGTCTGGGATAACTAAAAAATTTATTAACCTTATTCGGTCCTCCAACTGCACAGGAACCTCGAATTCTCCGATAGCATGACATGTGTCACGATTACCCACCCTACAAGACAATACTTCACCCGAATTCAACCCGATATCACTACTCCTCAAACGGTTCCAGCCTGGACCACCTAAAATAGTTCTGGTTACCCCAGAATCTAACAGACCCAAAAACTCTGTCCCTAAAATTTTTACCTTTGAGTAGGGTCATTCATCATCCTGAACATGCGACAAAATAAAGTCTAAAAGAACCTTGGTTGACGCCAGATCCTCTAACTTCGACTGAACCCGTTTCCCTAAATAAATAAATTTAGTAAAATTGAGCCAAGTTCCGCAACAAAATTTTCAGCTGATTTGTCTCAGATAATTTCCCACTCAACCTAGAAAACATATTCTGCATGATCACTACGTGCTACTAATAGATTCTTCGGATCCTGAGTTTGCCATTTTATATCCTTCAACAACCGTTAATCGTAGTCGGTGGGGACCTCTCTCAACATATTAACCAACGCATCCCAATCTTTAGTTAGGTGTTTCCTTGCTCGATATCACAATAGTGCCTGGCCAAAAAATAAATCGATAGCGGAAGCGTACAGTTGCGCCTTTGGCACATTCCTGGCCACTTGTAGTTCCTCTACTTGCTGCAAGAAAAGATTCAATGACACCTTGGCTTCTCGACCTGAAAACTTAACCCCCCAATTCATCACCGGAATGGACTTGACCACTGACACCGACTCACCTGTAACAATAAAAGAAGAAGCCGCGTTTGGTTCCACCGCATCCACCTCCTCCTCGAGCGATTTCTCCAAATCATCCATCTTCCTTAGAATTTCCGAAAATAATTCACCCCGTATGAGCTTTTCCTCCTTGTTGGATGTTAACATTGCACTTGCTTTTCGTAGCACATAGGCCAATTTAGCTTGGATCTTCTTCGACTGTTGACAACTGCGGTCCAGAGGTTGATTTTTTCTAAAAATCTCCCTATTTCAGCTAATTTATTTTCTAAAGCCTCTTTGTTCTTCTCAAAAGAAATAGGATACTCAGAGGTAGAGATACTTGAGTCTCGCCTCTCCAAACGCAATAACTGCCTAAGAGATTTCCGCATCTCTTCAAAACTCGATGGCAATATACCCCTAATAGTGACCTCACACGCCAACTCATCTTGCGCCATCGATTCTCTGAGACATTACTTTTAAATCACACTCCAACGAACTTCCTGATTAAACCAAAAGTTTACTAAGTAAGCAACCATTCAATTTTCAAAAAACAGAGGTTCCCCTAATTTTACAAAAATTTAAACTAAACCAAGACATCTAGAAAACAAGGCCCGAAATAATCCGTCTAATTGAATAAAAATCAAAATAACGATCCTCTAATACATAATTTTAAGTTCCAAAACAAAACAAAAAAATGATTTGAAGTCAAAACGATAACCAAAGTTTAGGGAAAAACAAGCCCCACGTTGGGCGCCAATTGTGACGCAGATTCTATGTTATCCCTCTTGTTGGATGAGTCCGCAAATTTTCGGACGGAATTTAATCTTAAATGAACTTACCTCCTAATAATTAATTGTTTCTCCCCAGCGGTCTCAATGGAGATGGGAGTGGGTATTAAAAAAATAAAAGATAAGGGCGCTACGTAATTTTTTGAGGAAATAATTAAGGTAAGTTCTCCATGTGCTAAAATTACGAAACTAAAAGCAAATCTCTATCATCCAAAACCTAGTATAAGTAAAAAGGAAAAAGGGGATCACTAAACACACTATTGTTGATGAACTTAAATTTATTCTCTAAATAAAAAAATAAAAAGTAGTAACAATAAACAAAAATCGACAACTAAAGAACGCCTTCTAATTACTAAGAACAAAGAAACGAACTTAAGTATGCCCCTAAAAACTCTAAATTTAAATTAAATGCATAAATGTTAACAACAAAAAAATAAAGATTAATAAAAAACGAATAAGAGGTATTCAAGGAAAATTTAGTTATCCATGAGTTTCTCGCCTATCGTGCACGTTAGGATTACATTAATTTAACAACTATTAAGGATTGCCGTCGTGATAATAAATAATAATGATATTCAATTAATTTTAAAAATTGAAAATAGATGTTGACGTTAAATGGAATTTAGACCAAGCGCAAACTTTCGAGATAACGTGTAATAGATCAAATAATGACTTATCTGTACTTTCCGCTCCTCCTTTCCGGAAATAATTCTCCCTGTGGACGGTAGCCACTCCCGGTGTGGTAAGAGGTGACAGGCTCTCAACTGACGTAATCGCCGTCCTGCGGAGAATCTGGGGTAGTACAGAACCACAAACGTCGCTAGTCACCCTATGTTTGTTGTATTCGGGAAAAAGGCCCCAAACGACATCACTTTCTGCCAAAATTATGAACCTTGCTTAGCCACGTGGTTGGAAAAAAAACTACTTCTCTGGCCTCACCGATAATCATGTTCTTCTTCAGCGCGCTGTGCACCACGTATACGAAGAACAATACTTTTTCCGTAGACACAACCAAAATCCCGTAACAGATATATTCACAATGGACGTTGCCGTTGTGGTTGGAGTGATATTTGGATTTTGATAGTTAGTGTGAATAAACAGTGTGAAATTGTGTATTTGGTGTTGACAAGTACAGGTGAAGCACTTAGAGCCACATTTGACTGTTGTTCCAAGCGACTTACTTATTGTTAAGTAATTATTGCGGTTAATGTGTGTAGAGCGGAGATAACCTTAAATATTATAAGGAACACTAGCGCCGACTGTGTTATCACGATTTATTAGAAGGAACATTAAGTGCGAAACGTGAATAATACGAAAACTGTGGTCGATATAGCTCAGTGCGCGGAACGAGGTCACTTAAGACATTCGTGTCGAAACCGCCCGGGTTCGATCCCAGACCCCTGAACGATTTTTTTTTTCTTTCTTCTGCTAATTTTTATTTGTTTATTAGTCTATATTTCCTTCCTGTGTTTCCCTTTCTCTACTTCAGTAAGCATATGGGAGGGAAAAAGAAAGATAAAAGGAGAAGAGAAGAAACTAGCTTCGAGACGACAGACGACGAAGCTTTAATTTTTAGACAAAGTAAAATTATTACAAGAACACCAGAGAAACTTAATTCGATGGAGGCAATACTAAAAGAATTAAAGGAGATGAGAAAGGAGATGAAAGAAAGATTCGAACAGAATAAGGAGCAAAATGAAAAGCTGAGAAGAGAGGTAGAGTCAGTTAATAAGGAGCTAGTGCAATTCAAGGCAGACATGAAAATAAGGGAGGAGGAGTGGGAAAAGGAGAAGAGAGATTTGCGCAGCAAGATAATAGAGCTAGAAGAAAAAGAAGAGAAGAGGGAAAAGGAGAACAGACGCAACAATATTGTAATAAGAAATGTAGTAATAAAGGGAGAGAATATGTCTAAATCCATCAAAGAAATGATAAAAGAGAAACTAGAAATAGATGTCGAGGTGGAAGATGCATTT
Source organism: Ontholestes murinus (assembly GCA_963969525.1). Taxonomy (NCBI): domain Eukaryota; kingdom Metazoa; phylum Arthropoda; class Insecta; order Coleoptera; family Staphylinidae; genus Ontholestes; species Ontholestes murinus. Next base: position 12,854,173 of record OZ018398.1, on the reverse strand, counting down.
GAAATGAAGAAAGGAACAATATTAGCCAGGATGAAGGACTTTTCAAATAAGGTTAAGGTAATGAAAAATGCAAGAAAGCTCAGAGGTACGGATGTGTATATTGATAATGATCTTACGGTGAAAGAAAGGAATATGCAGTTGGAATTGAGAAAAGTAGCCAGAGAAGAGAGAAGAAGAGGAAAGTTTGTGAAAGTCGGATATGGTAAATTGGATATTAATAACAAATGTCTATTATGGAATGAGGTGAAAGAACAATATAAAGAAATAATTGAAAAAAACTAAGAAGAAAAATGTATGGGGAAGACGTGGGGTTCTTAAAACTGGGGTTCTGGAACGTGGCGGGGATAAAATCAAAATGTAGGGGGGAGAAGTGGCAGAAAGATTTTGAAGAGTGGGTAACAGGAAAGGATATAGTAGGGATAGTGGAAACGTGGCTGGTAGAAGAGGAGTGGGAGGGCGTGAGGGAAAAGTTACCTGCCGGGTTTAAATGGGTAATGAGAGGGGCAACTAAGGAGGCAATTAGAGGAAGAGCAAAGGGGGGTATTATCGTGGGAACAAGAGAGGGGCTACAAAGCGGAGATATGGAATATAAAAAGGAGGTGGAAGGGGTGGTGTGGATAAAGTGTCAGCAGGGAAGAACACATCTGAGAATCGGGACAGTATACGTAAATAACAACTGGGAGGAAGTGAGACAAGAAATAGAGGATGAGGCGAGCAAGGGAAATAGATGTATAGTGGGAGGGGATTTTAATGCAAGGATCGGAGAAAGATGTGGGGGGGTAAATAATGAAGGCGAATTGATACGGAGGAGATCACAAGACAAGCATATTAATAAAGATGGAAGAAACTTGGGAGACTGGATTTTGGAGGAAGGGTGGGATGTATTAAATGGATGCACCGAGGGTGATTGGGAGGGGAAAAAGACGTACCTGGGGCAACAAGGATCATCAGTTATCGACTATGTATTAGTAAAGGGGATAGAAAGAGAAGAAATTAAAAAAATGGAGGTAGAAGAGGTGCTAGGATCGGACCATTGGCCGATGTCTACAGAAATATGGATAGATGAGTGTGAGAGTAAGGGACAGAAACGAGATAGCTGGAAGATAGCAGATGGAAGAAGAGAATTGGAGAGAATGAGGCTTCAACTGGCAAAGATTAAATGGGGAAATATTGAGACGATGGAAGAGATGGAAGAGGCCATAGCCAGATGTGGGTACAGAGTGAAAAGAGGAAGTAGAGGTCATCACCCATGGTTCGATGGAGAGTGTGCTGAGGCGAAGAGAGAAGTAAGAAAAGCAGTCAGAGACTGGAGAGTGGGAGGGGGTGAAGAAAGATTGGTAGTGCAGAAGAGAATAAGATATAGTAAGATGTGTGAGGAGAAGAAGCTACAATCAATCAAACAAATAGAAACAGAGATGAGGAGGTGCCGCAATGACAAGGAATTGTGGTCGATATTAAGGAGAGGAGGCGAAACAATAAAGCAGGAGATCTCATTAGCAGAGTGGGTGGGACACTGTGAGAGTATGTGTGGGGAGCCGGCAGGGGTGGGAGAGTATCAACACATAGAGGAAGTTGAGGTGTTTACAGAGGGAGAAGTAGAAAGGGCTTTCGAGGAAATTAAAAGAGGCAGGGCTGCGGGACTGGATGGGCTGAAGGCCGAAATGTGGAAGATAGTGGGAGAAGAAGGGAAGAGGCAGTTCGGAGTTCTGTTGAACAGGATGTGGAGAGGCGAGTCAGAACTGCCGGAGTCTTGGCGAGTAGGCGTAATGTGCCCGGTACACAAGGGGGGCAACAAAAAAGAGATTGGAAACTATAGAGGAATTTCAATCATGTGTACCGGGTACAAGATTGCCATGACGGTGGTAAAGAACCGGCTAGAAGAAGAGGTGGAGGAAAAAGAAATATTGCCGGAAACGCAAGGCGGATTTAGAAAGGGCAGGGGAACGCGAGATCAAATCTTTACGCTTGCAAGGGTGGTTGAGAGGATGTTAGAGCAAAAAAAGAGTGTATACGCGGTATTTGTAGACTTGAAAGCGGCGTATGATTCTGTACCTAGGGAGAAATTGATGGAATGTCTGAAGAGGAGAGGTGTGAGTACGGTGATGGTGGAATGGGTGAGAAGGGTGTATGGAGAGACATGGATGAGAGCGAAAGTGGGGGAGAATATGTCAGACAAGGTTAGGATGTGGAAGGGGGTAAGACAGGGATGCCCGCTTAGCCCTTTGTTATTTAATATATATATGAGTGAGCTTGAGGAGGTGCTGAGAAAAGGGCAGGCGGGCGGAGTAGTGATTGGGAGAATGAAAGTATGGATGTTGGCGTACGCGGATGATATAGTGCTACTGGCGAGAGACTTGGGAGAGATGAAAGATATGTTAGGAAGAGTTGAGAGATATATGGATAAAAGGGGTTTATGCGTGAATGTAAAGAAAACAAAATGGATGAAGTTTAGGAATAGAGGAAGAGAAGGGAGAGTGGAAGAATTGAAATGGAAAGGAGAAGTGATTGAGAGAGTAAAAGAATTTAAATATCTGGGGTTTGTGTTTACGAGTGGTGGGGGATACAGGGAGCACGTCAAATACTTGCAACAGAAAGCCAGGAAGGCATGGTGCATCGCAAGAGAGAAGTGGGGAAAGTTGATAGAGGGAAACTTCCTGATGACGTGTAAACTGTGGGATGCGTGCGTGAAACCAATATTGATGTATGGTGTGGAAACGTGGGGAATGAAAGAGTATGATTGCATCGAGAGAGAGCAGACGACGTTCCTGAAGCAGCTTCTAGGAGTGGAGAGATCAACTCCTAGAATGGATGAGAGAGGATGGGGCGGGCGTAGAGATTGTGATAAGAGTGGGTTGGGAAAAAGAAATCCGAAGAAAGGGAGACTGAGATGAGAGGAAGAGAATTACAGTGATTTATTTGATGTATATATGTATATAGGTTTGTAAAGGATGCCAATAAAGGTTTTTTTTTTTTTTTTTTTTTTTTTTTTTTTTTTTTTTTTTTTTTATATTCACAAGTAATACCATAAGTGATGGCAATTTACTCGAATAAATTTTGTTTTTGCATGAAAGTTTGTTGCTTAACGATTTTAATGAGAGCAACTGTCACGAAAAAATCACGAGCCGCCAGGCGAGTGATTTTTTCTATCAGTTGCTCGAATAAAAATCGCGATTAAGCAACAAACTTGAATGCGCTAAAAACAAAATTTATTTCGATTTAATTGTCATCACGAATGGTATTTGGAAAGACTATTCCACGACTTGAAACGAATATCGGTGAATGGTTCAATGTTTATATTAAAATTTTTATGATATATCTGCTGCAGTATTTTGGTCGAAAAATTCGACATTGATTAAATAACACCTCCCTTATAATTTTGTTTTGCTAACAACTGGTAGTTTTTGTCGGCGCAGATTTCTTCAAATCGTTTCCAAACACACGATCTCGTTTAAGTTTGATTTTTTGGTGCAGAACTTGTCACCGTCCCATTTATTATGGATGATGAAGTGTTACCAAACCTTTTGATTTTATAACCTACTTGCAACTGACATACGTAGAAACAACGTTTTTCGCTTTTTTATCAAGGCTAATTCAATTCATTTGTCGGGAAATAGCAAACTTCAGGTTATTCAGGTGAATAAATAGCAACTTGGTGTTTATTCACTTATAAATTGACGTGATTGGCTAAAAAATATCACATGCCTCATTTTCATTGGCTACATGCAATAGGAGTGGAATAGTCTATAATATTATCGAATGGACGTTGAGCTACTTTTTATTTCTGTTGGAGAATATATTATTTAGTAGTTGGTACCAATGTAACCGTGTGAGTGACGTCAATTTACTGTTAAGAACGTTGTTATAGACAATATACATATTTGTTAATCGTTGCTCGTCTACGTTTGTTACCCCCTTAAGCTTCCTGACAAAACCTCATCCCAACAGATTATGGGCCCAGGCAGGTAAATAGGGAGCTAATAGGCGTAGACTTAAAAACGCGTGTGTCGCGAAATTCGAGGTTAGAAGCACGTGGTAAAGCCGGTAAAAAAGTAAATGATAGTGAAATAAGCGTTGAAAAGGTGCTAGTTGTACCTGAACTCAGTGTAAATTTACTTTCTGTTGCAAAAATTGTTGAAAAAGGCAACAAAGTAATATTTGAAAGAAATGGGTGTAAAATATACAATAAAAAGAATGAACTGTTGCTACACTCAAGTTGCAAATCAGGAGTGTATAAAGTTGAAGATAAATCTGCTAGATGTATGGTGGCTGGAACAGGAGATAGCTTCTACACATGGCATCGTCGGTTTGGTCACATCAACTATAACGATCTACAAAAGATGGGCAAAGGAGTTGTCGACGGCATGGACATTAAGGGTGAGATAACCAAATTTGATTGTGAAGTATGTTTAGAAGGAAAGCAAGTTCGAGCACCATTTAAACCTTCAAAGACAGAAACAGTTGACGTTCTTGATCTAATCCACTCAGATTTATGTGGACCAATGGAAAATAATTCAATAGGAGGAGGAAAATACTTTTTAACCTTCATGGACGATTACTCCCATAAAATATTCGTCTACTTTTTAAAGCATAAGAGTGAAGTATTTGAAATATTCAAGCAATTTAAAGAGCTGGTGGAAACACAAACTGGAAAGAAAATCAAGATTTTACGTACTGACAATTGAAAGGAATACTGTAACAATCTTGAAGAATTCTGCAAAAAAAGGGGCATAATTCAGCAGACATCAAATGTGTATACTCCACAGCAAAATGGGAAAGCAGAACGAGAGAATCGTACAATAGTGGAAAAAGCTAAGTGTATGTTATTTGACTCAAAGTTAGACAAAAGTTATTGGGCAGAAGCAGTCAATACTGCAGTTTATATTATAAACAGATCCATATCTACTAGCCTAGTAGATGACACACCAGAAGGAAAATGGTCTGGTCAAAAAGTAAATGTTAAACACATGAGAACCTCCGGCTGTCCAATCATGGTTCATATTCCTAAGGAGAAGAGATTCAAGCTAGATAAAAAGTCAATGAAGTTGCTATTCATGGGTTATAGTGACGAATGTAAGGGATATAGGTGTATTGATCCCATATCAAAAAAAAATCGAATTAGCAGAGATGTAATCTTTCTAGAATCGAACCCAGATACAAAGGTATTTAATTCATTTGATCAAGAAAATGACACTTCAGTGGGAGAAAATGATCAAGAAAATGAAACGTCTAAAGAAGTTGAGAATTCAACACATGGACATGAAGAACTGAGCACATCAGATTATGAAGATTCAAGCGATGAAGACTACATTCCGAAATCATCAGATACATCAACAATGTTCAATGAAACGAGGCGATCTGCACGTACACCAAAACCTGCGAAGAAGATGGAGGATTTTGTGTATGCTACAAAAGCAATTCAAGGGGAAGAAATTCCTTCTACCATTCAAGAAGCATTAGCGGGTCAAGAATCAGATAAATGGAGAGAAGCCATTAAAAATGAACTTAAATTTTTAGAAGAAAACAATACCTGGAATATTACAGACCTACCGACAAATAGGAAGACTGCAAAATGTAAATGGATTTTCAAAAAGAAAGGTGACAAAGAATCATCAAAATACAAAGCGAGATTAGTTGCAAAGGGATGTTCACAGATACCAGGCATCGACTATACAGAGACATATTCTCCGGTAATTCGATATACATAAATAAGGTTTCTAATAGCATTAGCTGTGAAATATAAACTAAACATTGACCAAATGGACGCTACCACAGAATTTCTACAGGGAGAACTAAAAGAAGAAATTTTTATGGAACAACCTGAATTGTACAACAATGGATCAAAACGAGTATGCAAATTAAACAAGGCTATCTATGGACTGAAGCAAAGCGGAAGGGAATGGAATATCACGCTATCAAAAACGTTAGAGGAATTCGGTCTAAAAAAGTCAAAAGTGGATCCATGCATATTCTACAGTAAAGATAAAAAAGTAATAATTGCAATATATGTAGATAACCTATTAATTTTTTGGAATGATGAAAATATTAGAGACAGCATAAAGCACCAATTAAATCATGAATTTAAAATGAAAGATTTAGAAGTTGCAAAAACTATCGTCGGATTAAATATTTCTTACAAAGACAACCGATTATCTTTGGACCAAACAAATTTTATAAAAGAAGTGTTAGCAAGGTTTTGAATGTCTGACTGCAATGCAATAAGCACACCAAGTGACCCAAATTCAAAGCCATCAGCTGAAATGGCAAGCATAAAAAACTTAGTTGGAAAAATCCCATATCAAGAAGTCGTGGGATGCTTATTATATATAGCTCAAGGAACTCGACCTGACATTGTATTTGCTGTAAATGATGTCAATCGATTCAACAACAACCATGGTGAGGCACATTGGAAGGCTGTTAAGCGCATTTGTCGTTATCTAAAAGGTACAGCCGAATACAAACTACATTACACTACGCAGGATGAACTGGCCGGATATTGTGATGCAGACTGGGCATCAGATATTGACAAAAGGAGGTCGTGTACTGGCTATGTTTTCAAATGTTCGGGCGGAGCAGTGTCATGGGCATCAAGAAGGCAGCCAACCGTGGCGCTATCAACTACTGAGGCGGAATACATGTCGTTAGCTTTTACGACTCAAGAAGCAATCTGGTTGAGGCAATTGACAAATGAATTTTACAAAACTGAATCATCGTGCATCAACATCAAGTGTGACAACAATGGTGCAATAAAACTATCCGAATCAGACGGATACCGAGCAAGAACGAAGCACATAGATGTCCGCCACCACTAGGTTCGAGATCGAGTTGAAGATGGAACCATTCAAATTGAACACGTCCCAACTCAGGAGATGATTGCTGACAACCTTACAAAAGCAGTCACAAGTGAAAAACAAAACTATTGCCGACTAAATATGGGGATATATTAAGTAATGTTAAAATAAAACTCGTATTTTTCCATTAAGTGGGAGTGTTGGAGAATATTTAGTAGTTGGTACCAATGTAACCGTGTGAGTGACGTCAATTTACTGTTAAGAACGCTGTTATAGACAATATACATATTTGTTAATCGTTGCTCATCTACGTTTGTTACCCCCTTAAGCTTCCTGACAAAACCGCATCCCAACAATTTCAACAACGACCAACAGTTCCACTCGGTCTTAACATCAACGGCCACAAAGAGCCGTACGGAAACGCGCCGCACTCCGAAGAAGATAAAGGTTAGGGGGGAATGATAAGCAGATCGCTGCTTGATATAAAAAATAAACTCCGTTATATTTATATGAATACGTCATTAAAATAATGGCACATGCCCCGTTAGGCGACGAGGGCATAATAATTTAATTTTAATAATATTAGTATCAAAACTGACAAGATGTAGGTTGGGTTGCCGAATATAAAAGTGCGAATTCCATACCGAAACATTAAATTACAATGACCTGCGAATTGAATTTAAAAACAATACACAAATCCATTTTTAGACCATTACAGGTAGGTCAGCGTGGGGGGGGACGATGCCAGACCTTCGTCGCGCCGGTCAACACAATCCTGTCCCCTCGTATCACCCGTAGCGCACCCATCCTCAGAGCACCATCATCCTTTCCGCATGCCTGCGCGATCGACTCGCCTCTGCCCACGCCGGTATAGTATAGTAGATTTTACGCTTCTAGTACCCTCGCTGACCCTCCTAGGTTTGCGACCACCATGTGCCTAGAGGACAGGGGGTTAGTGTCTATCGTCACCTCAGGCGTCCAGCGCGAACGCTAAATAGTGCCTTCTTCCCCTGAGCGGCCGCGCGTTAGCCTCCTTGACCAGCCCAATGACCCTCAGCAGTGCATTCTCCGTGGGCCTGCCCCGCTGAAATCCTTATTGCCTCAAGGACAGATCCCCGTCCCTCTCGATGGCAGCTCTAATCCGGTCCGCTACCAATCTTTCCAGCACCTTGCCCTCCCCGTCGATGAGACAGACTGGCCGTTATCCATGGGGCTCGTTTCTTTGGGAGTAGAAAGCCAGTTTCTTGTAGACGGCCAGCCTACCATCCGCACCTTTACGCATATGATAATGCCTTGGTATTAAATGATTTTGCACAAGGCACAAGGCACTAACTTATAAGGGCCGATTAAAACAAATAAATCCTATTCCCTAATTCTGACCTACAAAACCCACTCCTAAAACCTTAATGAGAATGTCAGAAAAGCACTCATAATTTCAGAAGATATATATACAAAATGACATGCGGGCATCTTCTTAACTACGCCCGTTTCCCTTTTCCATAAACCTCATTCATCCGTTTTAAAAAATATCCAGGTATCTAAAATATCATTCCTTCATACACTCATAAAAATAACATAATTCCTATTGAGCGGCACATTCAATTCCTTTATCAAAAATTTGCCACCAATCACATAACCTTGACATCCTTAATCATATATAACGGGTGTCCAACAATTATTGCAGTCCCGGGTGGCGTTGGAATAAAAAACGTAGGTCGACTCTTACATGTTGCAAATAAATAAACTGACATTTTTAATGCACATTTAGGTTATGTTTGACAATTAACATGAAAGAATTGACCTACGTTTTTGATTCCAACGCCACCCGGGACTGCAATAATTGTTGGACACCCGTTACATCCTAATTCTAATCCTAATTCTCTAACACCTTTATCTAAATCCTCAAAAATCATCATTTTTTCTTTCCACACAAAATTTGCGATCATGGCGTTTGAAGGACAACAACAGTGAATTCCGTTAGATATTAACAATCATGACGTTTATACGTCAGGTAAATAATATATTGTCTTGCATACTTTTATTTAGTTTTATTGGTCACATGTACTTTAAATTTACTTTTTATAATAAAGATTATTTTTTTACTTATTTGGAAATAAATACTAATAATACTTCAGTGGTTTCATTTTGTTCCAACGATTTAAAAATACTGCGTTCTAATACACAAGAGAGCAAGTGTATCTGTTATTATTTAACAACATTTAAATTATATTTGATTTTTTAGAATTATTTCTTGATTCCTATCCGTTTTTCTGTGTTCAATTTTTTTACATACATTTTTAACACATGTATTTTGCATTTCATGGTTTATGAAAATTTTCGTTTTCTCTAGCTGTAATCTTTAATTTTTTGGGGGTTAAGAAATTTATTGACTGAATTTCTTGCTTATATTATCATAATTTAACTAGATAATAAAACTAGGTTTTCTGACAAATTGTAGTATATAGGACCCTTCAAGATTATAAAGAATATAAAAACGTAATACCTCAGTTGCCATATTTTCCAAGTAGCATATTTATTATATCACTAAATGTTTAATTAGAAGTTTCTATATTAACATTGATATAGAACTATTTTAACGCATACACATTATAAATAAAAATATTTAGTTTATTTACTTAACACAAAAACATCTATTAATACAAACAATACACTATTAAGCTAATTCCATTTAAATTTACTAACCGTATCTATAACCGACATCTGGCTCTTCTTCACCCTGTCACAAAGTGGCTTAACGTAATGATTGTTCAAAATCGCCTGATAAAACTCCATTATGATAATAATACCGTTAGCCAATAAATTGGTAGCAATTTTCGGTATTATCCCAAGGTGTCCGTAAAAAGTACACCATAGAATAAGCATCCACCAAATCGTCTCGAAAGTATTACAATGCTGGCAAAAGTTCGTGTAAAAATCGTCTTCTAGTAGATCGTACTGTAGATATCTCTTGTACATGTACTGTACAGCCAGGGTAACGAACTTCCAACAGGTCATCACTAGCGGGGCGAACATGACATCGGTTACGAATTTGACGTCGTACGTGCAAAAGAGTATGCTTAACAGTAGGAGGACGTTGTGGAGTTGATTTTGCAACTCCATTTTGTAAAATAATTGCCACACTAGAATTTTTTGTCGTTAAAATTTTGAACTAACAATTTGAAATGTCTTTTTGAAGTTTTATATACTATTAAGTCGTAAAATTTTTAAATAGCATATGCCATGGAAAAATCTATGTTGCCACGTGTTTTAAATACATTTAAAATCGCTTTTTAAAAATAATAATAATAAAGAAATAAAACGTTAAATTACATCAAATATTAATCATCGCATTAGTAAGTAAGCTGTATGTTGTGATGAAAATTATGAATTCTTTCATCTTCTTATTGTTGTTTATAAAAAGTTATGTTAAATTTAAGGTTTTCATTTTCATATGCGTTTTTCGGAATTTTTCTCATGTTCAATGTTGAGATTTCTCAATGTTTCAGAGACATCACATTCGCCACCTTCAAGCTTTGATAGATTATAACTGGTGTTAATTTGTGTAGAATATTTATTTATAGATTACTTTGTTTTCTTTCTCAGGATTCGACCTGATGGACATGTGTAAATTTGTTAATTGAATCTGACAGTGTGGGGAAGCACGGGCATCAATAAAGGGGGCAAAGCAAAGTATTTCGAGCACAAATCTACAAATACTGGTTTTACTGTCTCTGTGGACACAGATGTTTTTTTTATCCATAGTTCAGTTACTTTTTGGGCACTGTGAGTTCTGCAAGGATGATCTTGGAGTAATAATTAGAAAAAACACGAAAATATTTCGTAAAATCTACAACAAATGAGTCTTATTAAGACTACAAAAAACAAATCACTTGTTGAAACAACTGGTAGAGAGAAGTAGTTGTTTCAGCAAATGATTTGTTTTGTTTTTTGTAGTCTTAATAAGATTAATTTATTGTAGATTTTACGACATATTTTCATGTTTTTTCTAATTATTACTCCAAGATCATCCTTGCAGAACTCACAGTGCCCAAAAAGTAACTGAACTATGGATAAAAAAAACATCTGTGTCCACAGAGACAGTAAAACCAGTCTTGCTATCTTAACACAACCCAAAGTCTTATCAAAATAAGCAAATTAATGTGTTATGGCACTGGAGGTAGCATCTGTAGATAACCCTATCCTGGGCTCAAGCACGATAGGGCGGATGCTCTAGTAAAAGACGGAACATCTTTGAAAACCGACGTACAAGGGTACAGGCCCCTATCGAAAAACAATATCTCAAGACATGAAACACATGACACTAGCAGAACACAAAGCAAGGTGGAAGAACATCTCCACTTAGGAACACGCTAAAGTTGCCCAATATTATGTTAAGCTATCCAGATCGAACCTAAAATCCCTGACTAGTATCCCACTGCCAATTAAAGAAATGCAGAGGGTACAATGAGGAAACAGAGTCGGCAGAGTATATCCTGTGCCACTGTTCTGTTCTAGCAACATTAAGGAAGATCCTGCTGGTGACATCATGGCCAAAACTGGCCTACCTCAAGTTTTCCAGTTAAAACCTCAAGTTTATCAAAGTTGCGGTGTCTGAAAAACTAGTTCTCCCAATTCTGGAGGTGTATAGTGGGTCCAAGGATGGGAATACGTAGACTATAACATGACACCAACATGCATAAAGGTAAAGTACTAAATATAAAACAACATCGATTACTCCATCCATTCACAGGATGCATAAACCATATATTATGAAACAAATCGAGAATTGGAAGCAACTAATACATAACGTAAAAAAGGTAAACGAAACAATTAAGCCTGAACTAGTTTACATCTTAAAAATCAAGCATTGGGAAAATGTTCCGATCTAAAATTCATATGCAGCATAGAATCGTTGATTTTAAACTTAGATCCAACAAAGTCAGACATAATCAGAGTTAGGGCACTAACTAACTTTAACTAACTTTAAATAGACGACGGGCCTGGAAATCCGCTAACAAAGTCCAATGGGCAAACAGGACTATAACTCTAAACTGACATTATGAATAATAAAACATACAAAAATTTCCAATCAACCACTAAATCAAACACTAAAAACATCAATAGGTCTCAAGCATTACGGCGTTCAAAAAATTCATATAATCCATTATATGGGTTCACTAATATCTCCAAAAAAAAATAAGAACAAAGCAACCTACAGCAAACATCAAACCTAAGTTATGGCTCAGATATGTGGACGATACACTCGTAGTATGTCCTCATGCATGCGATGTGTTGACCAGTTCCTAAGCCATCGAAACAATATCCAACCATGAATCCAGTTTACCAGAGAGACGTTTGAATGTAAACTACTTGTGTGCATATCTTAATAACGAAACAACCAGAGGTGGCATATAATAGCCACCCACCTAAACAGTTAACCAAATCAAACAGCTCAAATATATGCAGCAGCTGAAACCCTAATAACAAGATCCATTACTCCACAAACTCCACAAAGTCTTAACCCTTTGCACTCGAGGCCGTTTCCGCACAGGCGAACCAACAACTCGAGCGCTTCGGAGCGCCACCTCTAACGTAAATTGATTATACACACAAAGTAACACATAAAACTTTTATATTTTAATATTTAATGAATCTTTGTAGTTATATTAAGATAATTAGGTTAGCATTAGTCCTTGTAATTTTGCTTTGTATGATATTTTATAAAGCAATCGCCGAGATGTACGCCCGGCTTCTCGGGGCAAGTATCACAATAGTATGTCGTTTGATGTCTTTTGCCATATTTAGTTCTCTGAGAGCAGACTTTGCAATATTTCCTAACTTCTGTTAATATGATATGTAGCTTTCCAGCTAAACGGATGTCTTCGGAATCGGAGGTTGAAGATCGAGCACGTGTCTGACGAAAATCTCCCGTCAATTGCCGAGCTAAGGTTTACACATACCGCAAGTGAGTAAGCGGTTGTTCTCCTCTCTGCTGTTTATTCATTTTATAAAGTAAATATGAATCTCTTGAACAAATTTCCAGACCCCAAAAAAAAAACAGTTTCCGCCACCGTTTCAAGGATTTTCGTAAGAAACAATACGTTGCGGCTAATTGATCTACACGATCGACGCCACCCATATGTTTTATATAATTTATTACAACATTGGGCTTCTTGATAGTAACTTCAACGCCACCTGGTAAGATTCTTCTCACAGAACTTATTCCTGCATTATTCCAATTCGTCAAGCACGTGATATCTCTCTTGTCTTTCCATGACAAAACTAAGGTATTTCTTTTGCGGAACGCTACTGTTGTTTTCGTACCAAATTTTGTTTTTTTTTTATTTGGGTTGGCAAATGCTTCCTATTCGTTAGGATTGTTCCTGTCAAGTGGCATTTCAATTTGAGTAACTCCTCAGCCAAGATAAAGCTAGTGTAATACCGATCAGTGAACATATGGTGTCCTTGGCTACCAGGTACTTTTTCCAGGAGCATCGTATAAAGGTGTAGCGGAATTCTTGCTGATATAGAAAGGTCGGGCCTCACCAAATTCGCCGTGGTAAGACTTCCATAATAAGGAAGAATACCACAAATATAGCTAGTATTTGAGTCTGCCATTGTGTAAACTCTAATACTCCATTTAATTGTTTTTTTTTTTCGGATTATACGTAATAAATGAAACCCGACCTTTATATTTGATAGTAGACTCATCAACACAAATTTCTTCTCCGGGTGTAAAATACTTCAAAAGTTTCAAGAAAGCAGTTTACTAGCTGCAAACGTGTTCTTGGACCTGTGTCTGTTGTTGGGATTGTTTTTAGATGAAGCATCCAAAAAATCTTACTGAATCTGTCTCTAGTAAATATTTTTGAATAAAAAGGGATGTAACTGACATCATTTAGTGACCAATACTCTTGCAAATTCGCCAACTGCATTGTCTCCATATTTACTATGACTCCAATAAATGCACACATTTCTTCGGTAGTCACATCTACCCAATTTCGCCATATCGAGTACGGTAATAGCGTCTTGTTCTCCAACTTTCTTCCAGCGTAACTATTTGTTTTAGTAACTATTTCATTCACGAGTTCATCGGTAAAAAACAGTTTGAAAAAATCCAACGGTTCTTCCTTGTCTGCGTCTATATGCGGTCCTACAGGAGCATTGCCGGCTATAAATGGTATTCTCGAGGGTATTTCTTCTTATTCTGTACAACTAATCCATTCAGAAGTGTCGGATCGTGGATCCTCTGCAGTATCATTATCACTGTCACCTTCACTGTCTATTATTCTAATCTTTTGCCTTCTTACACCTCTTACTTCATCAGTATCATCTCTATCGCCAAGCTCTCTTCGTATAGCTGTACTTTCTTCGTTTAGTACCTCTAAATCAAACTCATCTTCACTCGAGCTTATTTCACTACTACTTTCCATGGTAATGGGGCAGAAACTTCAACTTTTCTAGAATGCTTGGCATGAAACCGCATGGTGAGTGAGACACACCTCTCGAGTGCAAAGGGTTAATTCAGAATAATTTTAAACACGATATCATTCCTAAAATCATTCACAAAACTATCCACGCTCTCAAGATCCATACATCCCAAAAGCTTCAACCACCCTGCTGTACATCAAAGATACCACACACAAATATTCTTTAACATGCCTACAAACCAGGAATGAAAGTAGGAGAAAAATTACAGCCACAAAACAAAAGGATATACAAACTTCGATATCCGAATCGTAATAAAAAGTACACCAGACAGACTAATCGTTGTGTTAGCAATCGATGTATTGACATTTTTGCAGGTGTAATGATATTTTTTCGGATTAATCTCCGCGCAGTTTGTAAATTATATTCACAACGTTTCTCCATCTTCTTCAAGTCCTTACGTTTGAGACTTTGCTGTCCAGCTAGTGGCATTGAAAAGGTATTGGGAATCTTTTTAGTTTAAATATATTAATTGATGAGGCTGTTATTAGTTGAAAATTCATATTCACTTTTTAGACGTTAAAGTAAAAAACACTTTATAAATTTTCAAAAACACTTTATTGCATTAAACTCGCAACAATTGTTTCGCCACACTGTGGCTTCTTCAGGCGAAGAAATGGTATCCTTACAAGTTTGTGTGTAGTTTAAATAGTAATTAAGGAGGTGGGAAGGGGGATGGGGGATTTTTATTTTTAAAATTAAACATGTTGAGTAGTGGCGAGCGATTGATGTCGGTTTGGTCATTCAGTAGGAGGCCGGTATCTTTTCTTTTGTTTATTTCGAGGTTTTCTAATAAATTTAACTTCCTTCCTTTTTCTTCTTGGTGGAGTATTTTGAAATCTTCGTTGAAAGAATGTCCTTCGTCTAACAAATGATTGGCATATGTGGACGTCCTCTTGTTGTTAATGTATGAGGTACGATGTTCTTTTATTCTTTCGGAGAATGCTCGTCCTGTTTGCCCGACGTATGTTTTGGGGCAGTCTCCGCATGTCAGCATATATACTCCACTGCGTTGAGTTCTAATGGTAGGATCTTTATTGTTTTTTATTAAATTGCCTAAATTATTATTAGTTCTGAAGGATACATTTAAATTTTTCTGTTTTAGAATGTTTGCAATTTTTAAAGAGACTGGTCCTGCATATGTTATTGAGGTGAAATTATTATTTAGTTTATTTTTATTTAGTGGGTATATTGAATTTAAAACTTGTTGTTTTTTCTTTTTGTTTAAAATATTATTAATGAACTGTATGGCGAATCCATTTTTGTTGGCGATTTGGTGAATAATATTTAATTCTTTTTCGTAATTGTGTTCTGTCATCGGGATGTTAATTAATCGGTGTATCATACTGTTATATGCGGCTATCTTATGAGGTGTTGGGTGGAATGAATTATTGTGAATGGTGGTGTCTGTATGTGTGGGTTTTCTAAAAATTGCGAAATCATGTTTATTGTTAATTTTTGTTATTGTAAGATCAAGGAAGTTAATGGAGTTATTTATTTCTGTTTCTATTGTAAATTGAATGTTTTTATGCAGACTGTTTAGTTCTTTTAGCAATATTTCTAATTGTCTATTTGTACCGGTAAATGCTACTAGTATGTCGTCTACATATCTGTGCCAATATAATAGTATATTGTATAATGAGCATACAATGATACCCATTGCCCACGAGTATGAAATTTGCTGCATGAGCCGAAGGCGAGTGCAGCAATTCATACGAGTGGGCAATGGTCATTGTATGCGAATTGTACACTATACTTTTTCTACGATTATACATATGAATTAAAAAATTCAAATATAGATTTCTACTAATTGACATTGAACAAATTTTTATTTATTCAAAATATACGTGATATTGATACAGTTATGAAACGTTCTTGGAGATCATGTATATGATGGAACATTTACCGTAGGGTTTAATTTTGTAACAAAACTACTCTTACTATTATTACTTACCATTATTTTGCGTAAATTTCAACTCACTCGCAATTTTATTTTGACGTTTAATTTCACGTCAAAAAAGTCAACTCAAAAATCAAATTTTATAATGTTCGTATAATATTTGCGTGTAATTGAAAAACGTTATTTTTTGAATTTAAGGAAATAATAATAATAATCTTTATTCCGTAGACCATATAGTGTACACAATATACATTTATAGTATTGGAAGCGTCAATATACAAACTTAAAGTATTATTTCTTACATAATATCATCACAAAAATTATAAAACAATTTTTCACATGTATTAATTATAAAAAACGTTTAGTCTGATTCAATATTAATATTATTAATACTATGTTATTGTAATATCCCTCTCCTGTTTAACTATTGTAGCACTAGTGCTCCAATGGAAATATTGTAACACTAGTGCTACAATATATATATTGTAGCACTAGTGCTACAATGGTTGCTATGACAATGGATATATAATATATACATAACATACAATGTACTACTTTGTATAATCAAAAAGTAACCTACAATTATGTTATTTCATTATAGGAGTAGAAAAACAGTTTTTATAACATGGGAGTTTTGATATTTTTTTCTCTAAATTATTCATAAAAATTTCGGCCATTAGTGGGCTTAGTGGGTTTCCCATTGCTAGCTAAGCCGTCTGGTTGGGTGTAGAACGATTCATTGAATTGTAGGTAATTTTGTGAGTTTATGACATACAAAAGGTTTAAAATTTCCGAGATTATAATAGGGTTGGCCTGATTATCGGTAAGTAATCCTTCGGTAATTTTTATAACTTCTAGAGGCGGTACGTTTGTAAATAAATTTTTGACATCAAATGAAACAAATTTGCAGTTTGGGGGAAGTTTTACATCTTTGATTTTGTTGATTAATTCTAAACTGTTTTTGACGGAAAATTCTGAGGTAAAGTTTGTGTATTCTACAATACGTTTATGGAGTGCTTTGGCTGTTTTTGTGCAATGGGCATTTATGTAGGACACCACTGGTCTTATAGGGTTATTTTCTTTATGCAGTTTGACTGTATGGATTTATCAAACTGCTCGATGGGCAACTTTTTAAACATTAATAATAAGTTATTCCAATGGTTATCCCCTTGTCCGAAACAGGATTTGATTTAAGCATTAGACTTTATGAATGGTGGAATTAGATTACAGCAGGCCGAAAGACCTGCACTTCTTTTAGCAGCATTTCAGATATTTGTAGCAGAATGTGGATGAATAGTACGTAAAAACTTCCTGTAAAAATATAGATGCGGCATTTGAAATATTGCTTTTTGCAGCTTGAATGCTCACTTAAAACCCACTTCTCATGTTCAATAGTTATTCGCATTTTGATTTAGATGTAGATTGTTCAAATATATTAGTACACTATTTATTGACTCACGTGCAAGCAGTCAAGTCCGAACAAGGACTGGTTAACGAATATTTCATTCAACAGAACTGAAAGTAATTGTAGCAAATGAAACGAGGCTCTCAGTAATTTCTAAGGGTGATGTAAACCTTAGAAGTTTAAATTTACTATCAGTAAGCCAGTTAATTAAAAATGAAAACAAGGTGAATTTTAAAACAAATAGTAGCAAAATGTTCAATAGAAAGGATGAATTGCTGATTCGGTGGATAATGTCTACAAATTGAAAGCAAGGAACCAAGAAAGCTGTTTGCTGGTAACGAGGAAAACATCAACGGCAAGTGGTACAGTTTAAGAGTTTGGATGCAGCCAGATTAAATCAACGACTCCATATGTGGTATGTTGTAAAGCATGGATGCACAGACCGCGGCCCGCGGGCCGCATGCGGCCCGCCGGTCGAATACCGGTGGCCCGCCGACAGCAAAAATAATACTCTCGTACATTCTAAAAATATTGAATTCTATTCCAGAATAAAACCAAAAAAAATATGTTCGAAAAGTAATTTGAATCTCGCGCGCGCGCTATTACGGTGCGCCGTACGTGCGTCGTCGGTAACAGCGGTCGGTAATGTTCGTGCTGATCTCGGTTAAATTCGTTTGCTTGAAGAAGCGCGGCGGTCGGCGGCGCGATGACGATCGCTCGCGTAGATAGTACACGACTCGAAGCTTCCAGAGTCGGTTTCGAGATTTCTCCAGACAGTTTTCGACTATATACGCGCGGTATAAAAGCCACGTTTAATCGCCGCTAGGTGTATTAGTGTTCTGTGAGTTTAATAGAGGTTTTGGAAGGCAATAGTTGTACTCCACTAGCCGGTGTCATATATTTTGATCCACATTCAACGTAGATTTCCTGTTGCAGTGTTAACCGTCAAGTGCCGTGTATAATTGTGTTGTGAAATCGTAAGTAAAACTCTATTATTAATAAGTGTTTCCCTACCTATTTAATCAATTATTTTTGATAATTTAAAAAGGATGGGTAATTTAAGTAGGTACTGTAATTGTTTTTAGGTGCTGTGTTAATCCTAGCCAGGATTAGAACGCAACATGGACAAGCCAGGACCTAGTAAAAAACGTAAGGTTAAAGATGAAAATCGGCAATTTCAAGAAATTTGGACTGAGAAATACTTTTTTGTATGGTCGCATAACAAAGTCGTTTGTTTAATTTGCAAGAATTCTGTTGCAATTGCAAAGGAATATAATGTAAAAAGGCACTATGAAACGCAGCATCCTTCTTTTACCAAGTTTACAGGCGAATTAAGAAAGCAAAAAATGTTGTCTTTAAAACGGGAGCTTACGGGTCAGCAAGCTATGTTTAGAAAACCCATTGAAGATTCAGAAACAGCTACAGAAGTTAGTTATGAAATTTCTCGAATGATAGCAAAGCGAAGTCGCCCCTTCAATGATGGGGATTTTGTAAAAGAATGCATAGAAATTGCCGCTAAGAAAATGTGTCCAGAAGCAGCAAAAAAGTTCGAGAAAATTCAACTGAATCGTATGACCATCCAAAGACGAATTATGTCTTTGTCAGGTAATATTGCGGAACAATTAACTGAAAAACTAAGATCATTGAATTTTTTTCATTAGCACTCGACGAATCCACTTATATTAGTTCCACAGCTCAACTTCTAATATTCATACGAGGTGTTACTCAAGATTTTGAAGTCGTAGAAGAGTTATTAGGAATGTGTTCATTGAAAGGTCAAACCAAAGGAGTTGATATACTCAATGTACTTTTGGATGAGCGTTCAAAAACTGATTTGGACTTATCAAAATTATCGGGAGTTGCGACTGACGGTGCTCCTTCGATGATTGGTGTAGTTACTTTGCTGAAAAAGCATCTGCAAGAAAAAAACATAAAGGCTGAAGATCTCATGCAGTTTCACTGCATTATACACCAAGAAGCCCTCTGTGCTAAACAAATTGAATTTCAAAATGTCATGAAAGTGGTAGTTTCGACTGTAAATTTCATAAAATCACGAGGACTCAATCACAGGCAATTCAAACAATTCCTTGATGACATCGAAAGCGAATATGGAGATTTACTGTATTATACAGAAGTAAGGTGGCTAAGTCGTGGATTGACACTGGAACGATTTCTAAATTTAATAGAAGAAATTGGAATATTTCTGGCGGAAAAGCAAAGGGATGTCCCGGAACTTAAAAATCCTGATTGGTTGTGTGATTTGGCTTTTTTAGTTGACATTACAAATCATTTGAATGTCTTGAACACACGGCTTCAAGGCAAAAATCAACTGATATCCCAGCTCTACGCTCATGTATCATCCTTTCAATGCAAGCTGACACTTTTCAGATCGCAATTGAATTCTGGAAATTACAATCATTTTCAGAATTATAAGAAAATGGCTGAAAAATTCAACAAAACTGCGATTAATTTCAGTTATGTAGAAAAGCTAGATATTTTGATTCAATCTTTTCAAGACAGATTTTCGGAGTTTAAAAAAGTGAAACCTCTGTTGGACATATTCAGCAATCCTTTCACGATTTCAGTTGAAAATGCGCCAGAGTCAATGCAGTTAGAAATTATCGACATTCAAAACGACGAAGATTTACGCAACAAATTCAACGAAGGAGACTTGCTGAACTTTTACCGCTGCATTGATAAAAATATGTACAAAGAGTTGCGCATAAACGCTCTGAAATGTGCCAGCTTATTTGGTTCTACCTATATATGTGAACAAACTTTTTCAATACTTAATAATAATAAAACCAAAAATAGAAACCGCCTTGCAAATGAAAGTTTGGAAGCAGTTTTACGTGTTGCTACAAGTAAATTTGAGCCAAATATAAAAAAGATTGTAAGCACTATGCAGTGCCACGCTTCAAATTAATAAATTCCTTTTTAATTTTAATACATTATTATCAATTATTTATTGTCTTTAATTACCTACACTTCTGGCGGCCCGCCATCAGTTCATGATTTGCCCGAGTGGCCCCTAGTCTTAATAAGTCTGTGCATCTCTGTTGTAAAGCGTAACTAGCAAGAAAATCCGGTGATCTATTGGTGGCTTGAAATATTTTGTCTTATTCGAAGATGATTGGAGCCGTATGTTATATGTATATTTTATAAATACCAAAGATGAAGCTTTTCAAAGTTTTAAGTGGTTTAAAAGTATGGACGAAAATCAACAAAATAAAAAAAATAATGTCTTACGTACTGAAAATATAGGTGAGGTAATTAGTTTAGAATACAAACAGTTTTTTTGATAGATAATCTATTATTCATCAAAGGTTAAATCCATACAATCCTGAACAGAACGGAATGTTGGGGAGAGTGAATCGAAGCATTGTCGAAAAAGCCAGATGTTTACTATTCGATGCAAATATGGGAAAGTAACTCTGGGCACAAGCGGTCAACACTGCAGTATATCTGAAGAATCAATCATCAACAATGATTTTAAATGACAGAACGCCTTATGAAATGTGGAAAAGTAAGAAAATTTGAAATATTCAAAACCTGTGAATATTTGGAAGCATGGTGATGGTGCATTTACCTAAAAAAAAGAGGTTAAAATGGGACAAGAAATCAGAGAAGATGATTTTTGTCGGTTAGGATGACAATATAAAAGGGTACTGAATCTTCGATAAAAAAGAAACAAGGTTTTTAACAAGCAGGGACGTTATCATCATTGAGGATACAGAACAAAAAATTTCTTTCTTTGTAGAAAAAGGTAAAGTTAACGATATACCACATTCAGTGGGGCAAACCAGAAAAATCACTATTTGAGAGCCCAAGTTACAGTTCCAATGACAACGATGAGATCCAAATTGATGGAGACAGCAGTGACAACGATTATATTACCGCACATCTAGAGGAAATGTATGCTCCAGTTAAAAGACCTTATAGGCAATAAAAACTATAAGAGTTCCCAGATCATGTATTGTATATGTGTACAGACTATCTTATTAAAGAAGAGGTGTCGACACAACCAGAAAAGGAAGAGTGGAAGACGGCCATGGCAGAAGAACTCCAGCCATTCGAGAAGAACTAAGCATGGGAATTGGTCAATACACCCAAAGATGGCAGCATTGAACAGTTTAAGTGGATATTTAAATGAAAATGTGATATTGTTGAAAATGTGCGTTATAGAGCAATATTAGTTGCGAAAAAAAGCTGGGTGTTGGTTTTGAAGAAACTTTTTCACCGGTGATCCGGTATTCAACCTTTAGATTACTAATAACATTATAAGATCAATTAAATTTAAGAATCACCTAGATATAACCAAAGCGTTTTTAAATGGTACACTAAAGGAAAATGTTTGGATGAGCATCCCTCAAGAGTATAATATGTCAAATAATAACAAACAAAAGGTGCTCAAACTGAAGAAAGCCATATATGGCTTAAAGCAGTCATCAAAAGTTGGAAATCAAAGGATGAATGATGTTCTTGCTAATTTAAATTATAAGAAATCTGAACACTAACCTTTTTTATAAAAAAAGTAAAAATGGTTTGTTTACAATTGTCGCATTTAGGAATAAGAGTTTGTAAAGATGATAATGGTATAGCATTAGATGAAACATTAAATCTCTTAAGTAACTGATTAATGTATTATTACATTAATCAGTTACTTAAGAGATTTAATGTGCAGTACTGTAAAAACGTTAAAAGTCATATAGAGTCTAAACTTGATTTTGATGTAAGTTCTAGTGATGTTAAAGTAAATTATCAGTATCAACAGGTAATCGGAGGCGCAAATAGCTGAGACATTTGAAATAAGTAAATGATCAGTATCAATAGTTAATTGGAGGCTTAATGTAACTAGCAGTTCTTACAAGACCAAACATAATGTTTAGTGTAAGCTGTCTGAGTCAATAATTGTGACAATGAAATCTACTGGAAATGTGCTAAAAGAGTACTAAGTTATCTACAGGGTACTAAACATTACCGTCTAGAATTTAAGAAAGATTGTAATAAGTTAGGATTTGTAGACGACGATTGGGGCAACAATATCTGAGATAGATAATCAAATACCTGTTTCTGTAAGACTGTAGTCTTACTCAGTGCTCATAACAAATCCCATTTTAAATTCACCCTAACTTTTTTCAAATTTAAGCTATTTTGGAAAAAAAACAACAACCAATAACTCGATAACGCCTAACACGGCCGCTATTAAACCTTTACAATATTCAGACATTTTTAAGATATTTTTTTTGGTGTGAACAGAAATAACCAATTCGCCTTTGTTTCCAGGTTATTAGCGCTATATTTTGTTTTTCTTGTGGGTGCTATAGTGGATTTAGATAGTCTTTAGAAAGTAGAAACCCCTCCGGGGAATATATGGCCAGGTTCGAGGCAACAAAGGAAGCTATAATGTAATGAGTGAATTAACAGTACATTACCCCACGATTACTTAAATTTATTTTAAATTACAAGTGACTATAGTTTTGACTAACAGCTAGTCATTATCAAACAAAGTTTTAATATCAATTTTCAACAAATCACTTTGTCGCTCCGTTTTGAAAGTGCGAATTTCTGTGTGTATCGATCGATGACAAGTATACTCGTCAAACTCAGTTAACCGGTTAAAGCCCGATTGGTTGAAAATTGTTACAGAAACATGTCAAAATGAATTTATATGATTTTAGAAATACAATTGAAATTAAACATTGAATCTGGATTGGATATAGTATTTAAGATCAACCTTTAAATAAATTTTACATTAGCAACTCATGCCATTTTCAGAATGTTTCAGAAAAGTTTAGGTTATTAAATGTATTAAAGTAAGATGTTTTAATTTTAATATTTTATTTTATTTATAAATTGGTAATTATTTTAATAAAGAACATGATTTAAAATTATGTCTTAAATTCAAAACTTCCTGTTTTCACTTACCATTACTATCACTTGCGCTAACTGAAATACTAATAATATAATCGAAGTTCTAAATATGGTGATGTGTAGGTATAACCGTTGATTGAAATATTGTATAGATGCCTAACCTTATGGGGAAATGCGAGTCAGTAAAAGATGCCGAGCAACAGATTACGCATGAGTAGTGAAAATATTGACCAACAGACGGCGCATATTTAGTTCTGCGTACTGCAGTTTACTTTAGCTTTGGGTAGTTTTCTATGGTATTGAATTATACGTATTGTAATCAACGTTGAGACGATCGTGCTCGGGAATTTGCGGGCGGTGAAATTCCGACCGCCTAAAATTTCACGGGAACCGAGAACGATGCGACAGGACGCTTACTCATAAATATTTCAATCAACGGTATAACAAAGTTTTACCTTTTGCTATAGGCAACCTAATATGCGCAATTGTGCGGAAAATACAGCACTCGATGCAGATAGTGAGACCGTTATGAAATCCGTATCAGGGCCGGTCCACTCATATGGAGTTGTTTATAACAGGGCATTAGTTTGTGACATGCCCATTAGATGGCGTTTCAATGCTAAATTGCCTACTTTCCAAGCGTTCCCTACATTATCGATTGTTCTTGTAGAGTTATGCTTACGTTTTGTAGGTTATAATTATTACAACAGCATTATTTTGCGATTATTAACCCAATATTCGCTATAAAATATTTTAAAACGTTTATTGGGTGTTCTGATTGCGATTTTCGACGATATTGGCTGTTATCTGGCTATAGAAAGGTAAGTGCATTTATTTTCTTTGTTAGTCGTACACGTGTATTTGCAAGCGTCTATTATCAAAATGGTAAGATATCGTACATGTATGGTTAATAAGTGTGAAGATAAAACTTCAAGTAGACATCTTTTTCCTAATCCAAACAAGGATATACAAAGATTTAAGTTATGGGTAGAAGCATGTGATAATTCAGAATTAGTAAATATGACACCCGATGAAATTTATTCTAAAAGAAGAGTTTGTCATATTCATTTTTGTAACGAACACCGGGGAACTAATAATAGCATATTACCTTCAGCTGTGCCCACATTGTTTTTACCCATGAAAATAGAAAGTAAAGATAATCAACAGTTGGCTTTAATTGACTTACCAAATCCACATAACGACAATGAATTATTAAATAATGAACAAGTTGATATTAATGTTTCTGTAATGGAACGTGATATACAATCAACACCACCTTTATTAAAGGGAATGGGAACATCTATAAATCTTACACCAAAGGCTAGGAAAATGTATCAAAGAGGTGCACATATGAAAAGAAAAATTGTATTACTGAAAAGAAAACAGCGCACTCTTAGAAAACGTCTTGATTATTATGAAAATATGTCTAGGAGTGAGATCATTAATATGGCAACATTAGATGTAAATCCAGTTATGAAACATTTTATAATGAGTCAGTTAAATATGGAGGGGAAAAAAACCAAATCAAGACGTTTCTCTCTCAAAGATAAGGTTTTGGGTGTAACTTTTTATAAGCAAAGCCCAAAAATGTATAGGTTGCTTTCAAAAATTTTTAATATGCCATCAAAGACCACTATTATTAGGGTGCTAAGAAAAGTACCTGTAATGCCAGGATATAATGATATAATTTTTGATAACTTAAAAAGCAAAGTAGAGAATTTAGTAGACCATGAAAAAAAATGTTTGTTGGTGTTCGACGAAATGACGATACAGCCACATCTTCATTTAAATACACAAACAGGAAGTGTAGTAGGGTTTGACACTTTAGGTGAACATACTTCAAATTTAATTGCGAACACTGTAGTAGTGTTTATGCTTAAAGGAATTACAAAAAAATGGAAGCAACCTATATTTTATGGTTTCTCTTCAAATGGAATAAAAAAATTTGATTTGGTGCGCACTTTAAAGGAAATAATTAATAAATGTCATGAATGTGGTTTAGATGTCGTTGCAACAATTTGTGATCAAGGATCAGCAAATGTGGCAGCTATAAATTATTTGTGTAGATCATCAGAAGAAGAATCATTAAAAAAAGGTGTAATACAAAGAAATTTTGTTTTCAATATAAATGGAAAAAAAGTAATACCTTTGTACGATCCTCCACACTTACTGAAAGGTATTCGTAATAATTTGTTGAAGAAAAATTTAATTTGGGAAAAGAGTCAAAACGAAAAATTAAAGTGCATGTGGAAAGACATAGAAACAGCATACAATATGGACAATCATAGTGGAGAATTGAGAATTATGCCTAAATTATGTGACAAACACATATTTGAGCACAAAATGTCAAAAATGAAGGTAGCTCATGCAGCTCAAATATTCAGCCACACAGTTGCTGCATCAATAGGCCTATTTGCGAAAATATCAATTCAAGGTGACGATGGAATAAGTCTAGACAAGCGAGCAAAAGAAACCGCACAAGTAATTCATTTTTTTGATCAACTCTTTGATAGTTGCAATGGCCAAACATTATATCCTAAAAATGGGAAGACATTAAGGTGTGTTGTTTCAAAAAGTTCACCTCATCTTAGATTTTGGAAACAGGCTAGGAGGAACATATCAAATATGTATTTTCAGAGAGAGGGTTCAAATGAAAAGTTTATTCCTCCATCATTAAAAAACTGGATTGTTACTATTAAAGGTTTGGAATTATTGGTGACTGACTTACTGCATCAGAATGTGTCTTTTATACCGCCAAGATCTTTAAATCAAGATTGTTTAGAGAACTTCTTTGGTCAAATTCGCCAACAATGTGGACCAAACGATCATCCTGGTGCGAATTCATTTATCAATTCCTATAGAACTTTATTAGTTAACAATTTTGTTACAATTCATTCGATTGGAGCCAACTGTCAAGATGATAATTGTTCAAATTTAATTTCTAGAGTTGAACAGTTTATAACCCAAAACATTGATGAAATACAAATGGAAGACTTCCCTGAACACTTAGTTACAGTCATAAAAAGATTTAGTCCTATTGATAGGAATGCTCTGGGATATATAAGTGGTTTTATAAGTAAAAAGTTGGGTGATTATTATAATTGTGGGACATGTAAAAAATCTATACTATGTAAAAATTCAACAGAGCGCAATGAATGGCATAATTATTGTGTACAGAAAGAATTTAGTGATAGCCTGCCTGCAAAATTAAAATATTGCACACCAACTTTTATTGAAGGACTGGCGTATTGCTACAATATATTTAAAGAATTATTTCCTAAAATTTGTCATATGAAGAATAGTTTTCATATATTAATTGAAACCATTAAGAAGCATAAACCTTTTATTTTTGAGCGTTGCGATCATACAAATGTTATTATTAATAAAATTATATATAATTTTAGCAAATTATGTGCTTTCAATTGGTGTAATGGGTTAAATAAAGCGTTGAAGAATAATGATCACCGTATGCTTAAAAGAAAAACAGATTTAATATTTACTCAGGCAGTACAGTATGCCAAAAGAAAGAAACTAAATAAAAAGTAAACTTAAAGTGTTGCACTATAATTTGTCAGTTAAGGAAAATAGTTTTACAGTTATTATGTTGAATGTGGATTAGACCTACTGGGGAAACCACAGTAAAAAAAATGAACCAAAAAACTCTACCTCCAGGGTGGTTTGGAAATGAGTTACAAACAACAATTGCAATTTTTCCAATTCTAATATATTTTTATTTTTTATAGGTATGTTATGAAGAAGTAATCATCACACAAGTTTTGTATATTATAAACTGTTTATTGATTAATATAGAACGTATTAACTATTTTTTAGTTTTATTTCTTATCTTACCATTCTTTTCTTTTTACAGTATTAAGGTAAGTATGTCACTTTCTTTCATTTATTTCATTTGATACATATTCTAAGCAAATATTTTTTTAATGTGTCTGTATGAGTGTCCAAATATTTATTTTCAAATAAAACTTTGAAAATAAATATTTGACTACTACATACATTGTCACATTAAAAAAATTAGAAAATGAACATTTATTTCAATAAGCGTATTTCCCGCCAAGCCCATTTGAATGCCATTTAGTTGGTGACATTACCCCTAGATGGCCAAAAGCAGTCACAGACCATAGCATGGGACTGAACCTTCTATAGTAGTGTATTTTCTAGGATCCGTATTCTGACAACCAGTTGGAGTGCAGACAGACCTGTTCCGGTGACAGTCAAAAAATTACAGTAACAATGTCAACGATTGTCACAGAAAACGAAGCGGAACTCGTGTCACAACTCGGAAAGTTGATTGTGAAGGCGTCAAGGGAGGCGCACAAAGAAAACGGACAGTTCAGAGTCGGCGTGTCGGGTAAGACATGTTTTTCACAATAACATCAACATCATGCCGATAACATTAAATAACAGGTGGATCCGTGGTGAAGTTCTTGACCGCCGCATTGTCACACATCGAAACCGACTTCTCCCACTGGAAGATATTTTTCTGTGATGAGAGGGTTGTGCCTGTTGATGATGAGGATTCCACATTTGGGGTGTACAAAAGGGAGTTGGTGGGCAAGGTGAACATTAAGGAGGAGCAGTTTGTACAAATTAAACAAGGGGTGTCAGGTAATCTATAGCTAAAGACTGTATTATTAACATACATATTCTATACTTATGCATAGAATTTATTTCATAATTAAATGTGCTGTGAACTCGTTTTCACAAATAGTTTTATAATTTAAATTTTTATAAGTCACCGTTAATAATGTAGAAATTAAAATACATATATTATAATTACGATATCATCTTAACGTAACATTTCCTTAAGTAAATTAAAAAATTAAAGGTCTTTAAAACAAATTAAATTTCTTGGTAATTTATTCATGTAATGGTGAATTAAACGAATCCACTTCAATTTCAAATATGTAAGCTAATCTAAAATCAATAATTTTACTATTTAAGTAATACCATATTATATTTATTGCAATATGAAAATACGATCTTTTAAGTAATTAATCTTGCAATAAATCTATGCTATAGCGTCAATATCAAAATTATAGAATTAGGTTGATTATGCTATTTTAATTAAATTGCATATCCATACAATCCATTGCTTTTTGTGTTTTTAATACAGTCGGAAAGAAAAAATAATTAAAATAAGTTTGATTTTTCTGCAATCACAGTGTACAAAAATGTAAAAATCGAAGTGGCCCGATGCATATTAATAAGCTATTCTTATTATAACCATGATGAATCTTGATTATATAATAGGAACATTTGCATGTCATTATGACATTCACCTTTTTGATTACAAAATGCAAATATGAGTAATGGGAAATTTTTGCTAGCGAATTAACTGTGATGCTTAACCTTATTGTATTTAGAGAGCTTTAGAAGTGGCTTCTGATAAATTCTAAAATTAATAAAATGTTATTTAAATTTATCAATGTTTTAATACTAAATCATTTAGTATTAAAACATTGATAATGGTCACTTTGTGTCCGAAATATATATCTGTGAATTTAAATAAAATTGCGAAGAAAGGTTTTTTAGTGCTTTTTAATTAATCAAGTTTACTTTCACGTAACTCACAAAAATTAAACTAATAAAATGTAAATGCATTTGTTCGTTTTTATTTTTAATTGATCAGTATGAGCAAATATATGAAAGATGTTATTATAATGATAAATGGTAATTAAAATAGTGACTAGCAAACTGCATTGCTAATACATTTAACATAAGGTAATTTAATAACCTTCAATTACTGAATATTTGTATGCTTGATATTGCATCTGTCATACATACACTGCATTCTAATGATAATATTAACACTTTGCCGTCCGGCAACACCACAGTGATGTACTGTAGTACCATTTGCATTTTGTTGATGGTCTGTTGTGTCCAACAAGTTTAAGAATAAGTTACACACGTCAGCAAGTTTTTTGTTTTTTTATGTATGTATATCCAAAAAAATGGAAGTGAAACAGAAACATGCGAAGTAATCTGAAATAGTGCTGCCGGCGCCAAGCGAAGAAATTTTTACGAGACGTGCGGACTGCAAAGTGTTAATAATGCAAAAGTGTTATTCATATATACAATTTTAAATTACAACTTTTAATTAGAATAATAATAAATGCTTTTAAAATTGTATTATTTAAGTTAATATTTATATTTCAGTTTTATCTAATAATAACATTTGAATGATTTATAATAAATTCATTCTAAAACTAAACTATAAATCAAGAAATAGTAGTAAATTCTTAAAAAATAATATTTTGAAGGTTTAAATTAAATTACACTTGGTTTGTTTCACAATTTTTCTATATTTACTCAACTAGTTTCGCTTTTTACGGCATTATCAAGAGTGAATTACAAAAGAAACTGACAAACTGATTTTAAGATCGGGGAATTCCAAATCTCCTCGTTGTCGTTGACGAGGTTTTTCCCAGCTTTTATTGCCCTGTTTATTTCTAGGCCCTCCCTGAGATTTAAATCGAGACTCTTATTACCTGAATATAGAATTTTAAAATTATTTGTATCTATAAAATGGTTATTGTTTATGCAATGTTTTGAAATTCCTGTACACTGTTTGTTGTTTAATATTGACTTTTTGTGTTCTTCAAGTCTCATATGAAATGATCTTCCTGTTTGTCCAATATACAAAGTATCACACTCACTACACTTAAGCTCGTAAACACCACACTTTTTTGATTTGTCTATGGGGGATTTGTTATTTATTAATAATTTGCCTAAATTAGCCTGGTTTGTACATATGATGCGAAATTCATTACCCTTTACAATATTTATTATTTTATTTGACAGATCCTTAACATAATTAAGTTTCACATACTTTATGTTATTATCTTCCTGAATGTAAAAATGTTTCATTAACTGTTTTTTCTTTTTTAAAATGTTTTCAACTATTTCGCTATTGTATCCGTGTTTCCGGGCTATTGTTTTTATTGTATTTAATTCATTGGCAAAATCTTGACTACTCAGTGGAATGTTTATTAATCTATTTATATACAAGTTAAAAGTACTAAATTTAATTTGGTTTGTGTGATTTGATGAGCTAGGGATTATTGTATCAGCAAATGTATCTTTTCTATATATTTTGAATTTTAATCGGTTATTATCAGCTTTTTCTATTGTTAAATCTAAAAATTTTAAACTATTGTTGATTTCTATTTCTGAAGTAAATTGTATTTTTGGGTTTATTGAATTTAAAAATTGAACAAATGAATCTAATTGAACATTGATTCTTCAAAATTTGCCATAAACATTTCTGCAAAAAGAGGGGATAAGGGTGACCCCATAGGTAGGCCATCAGTTTGAGTGTATAGGATGTTATTGAATCCAATGTAATTTTGTTCTAGGCAAATGTTGATTAATTTCATCATTTCAGATTTTTCGACGATGTTATTATCTGATTTATTAATTAAATCTGTTATAATTGTTTTTAATTTTGAAGTTGGTACTGAGGTGAATAAACTTTTTACATCGAAAGACACTAACTTCGCGTTCTTGGGAATTTTTAGTTGTTTTACTTTTTGTACAAGCTCCACTGAGTTTTTTATTGCATATTTTGAATTGAAATTTACAAATGTAGGCAATCGTTCACTTAAATATTTGCACAGTTTGTAAGCTGGTGCATATATGTAAGACACAATTGGTCTTATAGGGATACCTTCCTTATGTAATTTGGGTAACCCGTATAAAACTGGGGCTTTAGGGTTCATTCTTATAAAGTTGTAATTTGAATTATCTAATAATTTTGTGCACACTTTTAGAGTGTTTTTTATATCTGACTGGAATTTACTGGTAGGATCTTTTTTCAGCGTTTTAAAATCTGATTGAAATAGTTGTTCTGTTTTTTGAATGTAATCTTGTTTTGTTAAAATGGCTATCGTATTACCTTTATCAGCTTTGGTAAGGATTAAGCTATTGTGTTTGATTTTATCCTGAATGTTTTTTATGACTTTTGATTCAAAATTAGTTCTTCTCTTATGTATTTTATTTTGATTGTTCTTTTTATAATTAGTGATTGCTTTGGCAACTTTTAATTTAGTTAGTGATGTTGCATTTTCTGATTTTAATTTATTACATATTAATTCTGCGTCTATGCCTAAGGTTTCTATTTCTTTGTTTGTGTTAAATGTAGAATTATATTTTAAGCCCTTTTTCTAGAAGTGTAGTTTCAGATTTGTCAAATAAAACATTTGTAAGGTTAACGACTCTAGGGTAGAATTTGACATCATTGTACTTACCATTTGATGTTATGTTTCTATGTGAAATTCTTGGATTGGTGTTCCGTAAATCCCGTAGTTGGTTTAATTTCTTCCGTTGATTCTCGTACTGTTCGAATTAAATTCTTCTTGCTTCTTCTCTGCATTTGGCATCAATGTTATCGAACTCAATCGGGTGTAACAGGTTGGCAAGTCGTTGGTGTAGAAGTTTGCGGAGGTGTGATAGAGTGTCCCTCCTATTGTACCACCTTTTCCTTTCTTGGAATAACCAATTTCGATAGGAGTATTTCACTACTTCTTGCGTTACCCAGTTGTGATGATTGATATGTATTTTCATATATTTCGGTATTAAGTTTTGTTTCAAACATGTATTGTTAAAATATATGTGGTTATTGGCTTTAATAAATTTGATAAGGTTTCTTCTGTATTTTGAAATGAGAGTTGCTTCACTGGCACATAATATTTCTTGAATCACTTTCTCATTTATCACTTAGTGAAACATTTTGAACTATTACTAATGAAGGTTTAAATTAAATTACACTTGGTTTGTTTCACAATTTTTCTATATTTACTCAACTAGTTTCGCTTTTTACAGCATTATCAAGAGTGAATTACAAAAGAAACTGACAAGTTTATATATAATCAGGTAATGAGGGATTTTAAGATCGGGGAATTCCAAATCTCCTCGTTGTCGTTGATGAGGTTTTTCCCAGCTTTTATTGCCCTGTTTATTTCTATGCCCTCCCTGAGATTTAAATCGAGACCCTTATTACCTGAATATAGAATTTTAAAATTATTTGCATCTATAAAATGGTTATTGTTTAGGCAATGTTTTGAAATTCCTGTACACTGTTTGTTGTTTAATATTGACTTTTTGTGTTCTTCAAGTCTCGTATGAAATGATCTTCCTGTTTGTCCAATATACAAAGCATCACACTCACTACACTTAAGCTCGTAAACACCACACTTTTTACTTTCCCTATATACGAAGTATATATAGGGGAAGTATTGTGATCGTGATTTTTTTTTGAAAATTTTTTTTTTTGCGGAAATATCCGTTTTGAGGTCCCCTGAGACCATTAAACTAATTTCTGGAAAAAAAAAAATTGTGTCTGTGTGTGTGTCTGTCCGTGGGTGCTGTATCTCAAAAACGACTGATCCGATTGAGATGAAACTTTAAACGTAAGGTTTTATCGTTAAAATCTGGAACTGAAAAGCTTTTGGTAAACATTCATAAACCGGAAGTGGGTGTTTACTCGAGGCGTTTTTTGTTTTTTTCCGATATTTTTTTAATATGAAAAATATTACAAAACTTTTCAAACAAAAGTTAAAGAGAATGAGAAACTGAACAAATTTTGTTAAAATATATTTTTCATAAAATTCTTAACTTTCGAGAAAAAGAAAATTAAAATTGAAATTTTTGACATTTTTTCCAATTGTTAATAAACTATTGAAGCAACATAAAAGTTATATAACAAATAATTGTAGAGAATTCAAAATTGAATAAATTTTTAAGAATAACCTTTTTGCATAAACCGCATTGTTTATTATTTAATATAGGGAAAGTACTATGATGGCCACATCACCATTTTTTGATTTGTCTATGGGGGATTTGTTATTTATTAAGCGAAACTAGTTGAGTAAATATAGAAAAATTGTGAAACAAACCAAGTGTAATTTAATTTAAACCTTCATTAGTAATAGTTCAAAATGTTTCACCAAGTGATAAATGAGAAAGTGATTGAAGAAATATAATATTTTGTTTTTAATTGATCTATATTAGTATCATCACATATTGTTCTCTACAAATAATTAAATTAATAATTGATTTTAAATGTTATTACTTTTTAATAGCCGAAGAGGCTGCAGAAGATTATGTTCAACAATTGGCGACGCACTTTCCACCAGATTCGTTGCCAAGGTTTGACTTGCTCTTACTTGGAATTGGTCCAGATGGTCACACTTGTTCCTTATTCCCTGAGCACAGGTTGCTTATGGAAAATAGCAAATGGGTAGCTTCAATTACTGATTCACCAAAACCACCACCGAGCAGGATAACTTTGACATATCCAGTTATTAATAATGCTAAAATGATCATATTTGCACTGGCAGGAACAGGAAAGGCTGATATAGTTAGGGTATGTACAATATGTAAATAATAATTGAAATATTGATGTATTTCAGTGGAACACCAACTTAAAATGAGAATAACATGTTTTAATGTAACTATTAATTCTTATTTCAGAAAATTTTAGTAGACAATGTGGAATTGCCTGCAACATTAGTGAGACCGACGAAAGGACAATTGTACTGGATCTTAGACAAGGATGCGGCAAAATACTTGTAACGAAATATTAACAAATAAATTGAAAATTTATTTATAAATACAATAAATACAAGAACTATTAAAATATAAATGAAGATGTTTTTTATTCACTGAAACCTATAAATTAGTATAAAAAATATACAATATCCCTAATTTATTTTCCACTCATCGGATATTTTCAAAAGCACAATTATAATATTGTTAATAAAACTAAATAATTACAAAATTATATTGTTAAAAAATGTCTCATATCAAAATATAGATGTTTGTTTAGTTGCCTATTCATCATATTGATTAAAATTATTGAAAAATAGTTATTTAAGGTACAAGTGTAAAAAGTGATACTTTATTGCACGAACTGGCGTTTAAAAACACGAGCGAGGAACGAGCGAGTTTTTTAAAGCCAGGAGTGCAATAAAGAAACTTTTTACACGTGTGCCTTACAAAATTTTATCTTCGATCGTAAAGGGTTTCAAAGAATATATTCTTATGAGTAATATTTTAATGTCATTTCAATAATTCAATTAATGAAAACATATTTTACCCGCAGTGCACTAATGAAAGCGTTACTTAGCAACCAGTAAACAAGTTGCACAAATGTCGGCCGCCATTGTTATTTATGGAAAAAAATGTTCGCTTTATTGTAATCGCTTCGACTTGCATTAAATGAAACCTTCAGAGTTCTTAAAGCTGCCATTTGGTTTGTATTATATATTTTATTTATAGTTTATTAGTTATTTGTATCAATTAATAAAAAATTAAGTTTTTCGTCGAAATATATTCATCTGTCAAATTTGACAATTCTGTGCAATAAAAACAGTTTGACATTACCGTGCAATAAAAACGTAAAAAATCACTAGTGCTTTAAAAAGCCACTTTTACAATGAAAAATGATGCAAAAAGCGTCTACTTTCTGTACGATCGTAGATAAAATTTCTTTAATATAGATGGATTTACTATAATAGTCTCTCGAAACATTCAGCTAATTAACGAATAGACTGACCTAATGCTTTGTAAAATGGTATAGGTTATCTCAATATTTTAAATCATCATAATTTTATATCAAGTTAAATTTGTTGACACTGCAGTCACGAGTAAAAAAAGTGTGGAGCTAACAATTTTGCTTGTATTATTTGATTTAATTCTCTAAATTTTAAATTGTGCAAGTAGGAAGAAAACGCAATAACATATTATTTTATTTTTCTTTGTACAATTGGTTGCCCATAAGATATCTAAATATGAGCAGCAAAAATAAATTTATTAAAATCTTTACTAGATCTCTCATCTGTGAAAATATTTGTTGATTACTCAATATCTGCAATCACACTTTTTTATTTATGTTTTGTAGTGTTTTAAAACATTACCAATGGTTGACAGGTGTTTATTAATTACAGAATATTATTAAGAGAAATAAATTGGCAATTTATTTATAAATACATTAAAATACAATAAATACAAGAGATATTAAAATATTAAGTACATCACATCTCATTTTCCTGTTCATAGTAACAACATTTAAATATGCTAATGTCATTTAAAATTTTGTCATTGGACAACACTATGCTTTCTTTGGTAAAACCACAGAATTGTAACTTGTGCATTAACAACATACATGCACAAATATACATAGCTTAAAGATAAATAACTCATTACAACATTGCATAGTTAAAACGTTAGTCCCATTTTTTATTTTTCATATTTTTTTTGTGTATAACAGGAACAATAAATATTAACAACTAAATAATACTTAGAACCAACCTACACAATGTTACTTTTATTCGCTATAATTTAATATCATATTATTTGAGATAATAACTACACAGTAGTTAAGGATTGCCAATTTTCTTCAATGTATGTGTATATGTACATGTAGAACATGGATATTTTCTTATTTAGGACACCTATTTTAAACACTTACTTTTAAAATGTCAAAGAGAGAGATGTCAAAAAGGTAAATATGTATATAAATAAAACGTGTTTTAAGTTCCTAAGCTTTAAAACAGCTCAACGTATTAGAATTCTGTATAAAATAAATAAATTAGCTATGCATCTCGAGGATATTGGAATTGCTACAGAAATAATCTGTCTGGCCCACGCCGATCCACTGCGACTGGTTCCGTCACGGTTGCTGGTGCAGTTGCCAGATGCAGAGGAATTTATTAAATAAATTATAATTTTTCCTACTGTAGTCCTGCATCATGTCATGTTGACACCGAGGATGCGACTCGTATACTCGTACACCACGTAACTTATGCTGACGGCCGGCATCACTTTAATGAAGTTTGGCGTTATTCCCCTGTACAATCCGAAAACGCCCTCTTTTTCAATTATCGTTTTGAAAACATGGGTCATTGAGTACTGGGTTCTATTATGTTTTGTTTCAGTTACAGCTGTAAAAAAAGAAAAATATATTAATTATATTATGAAATTAATAATGAAATAATATAATAAAGTAATTGTGTCTAGTTATTATTAAAACTTTAATGTGTGAAAAGAAATTTATATAAATAACAGCATACCTAATGCTTGTAGCCGAGTTCTAACTAATGCTAAGGGATAGGAACACATCTGTCCTAAAGTACTTGAAGCACTTCCGCAGGCGAGTAAAAGGTAAAAACTGGGCTGCTCGCTTGCATGCGCCTGAAGGTATTTCTTCTTCAAAGTCTCATACACTGCTAAGTCTATACCCGCATAAGGTATAATACCCAGTATATTAGGAATGTATCCTCTATAAAAGGTCAGAATTCCTTCGTTTACGTAAATCTTCTGGACTGCATCTAATATACTCTTGTACTGTCCTGTTTTGCGCAAGGCCAATCGGGTTTTTAGCACTTCTAGCGGATATATGGCCGTCTGGCTGATCCCTCCGGCGAGTGCACCCGCACAGAACCTTTCGTAAATGCCTAGAGGGTTCTTGGAATCCCCTTTTATGAGTCGTTTAACTTGCTCGTAAGCCGCGAACTTGATTGCCGACTCCGGTGCAATTTTTAAAACGTTAATTCCATTGCCTCGCCATAATCCTTGCACACCGCCTTCCTTTATCATGTTCTGTAAACAGTCCTTTATCTTCTGCTTGTCTGCTTGTACCTGGAAGCGAATAAAGTCAATTATTTGCATGAGTTGTATGATAATTTATGAACGTACATTTTAATAGTTAATTAGTTATAATTAAAAGTTTTTCTTTGTTAAAAATTATAATTTTAAATGTCAGTTCATTATTTTGAAAATATATTTGGGACTGTTTTCATTATTAAAAATTATAATTTTAAATATGAGGCAATTAAAACAAATTAGAATGATACACAAGTAATTTATTTGATGATTGTTTTTTTAAGAAGGTTGACAACTACAAATTTGTGCAATTTAATTCGGCTAGAAACAAGATGTTGTGTTTGCATATTTAAGTAAAGGCTTATACTTAATCATAAATTATTAATTAATCTTTCTTTGATTATGAAATTAATCAAAATATAATATCTGTAATTATTTCATATTAAACTAACTAGCAATTATTGGTTGATTAATTACAATCTCAAAGGTATACAGCAACAAGTGAAGTCCCTCAGGGGTCCAATTTAAAACCTCTGTTTTTTTTAAATATTTTAACTCAATTTGTGATCATTTAGAATCTGAAGTCTAAATGTAGGCAGATGATTTAAAAATTTGTACTGTTGTATAAACTGATGTTGATCGCTTGAGATTAAAGAAGGTTTTTAGAACATTTTTTCAATGGTGCAATAATAACAAAGTGTCGATTAATATTGCTAAATGTAATGTAGTATCACTCTATTTTCATTCAATACACACAATAATAAAATCTTATGGACTGATGGTCCAAATATATATCTGTCGAGGTATGTGAAATAGTTGAAGATTCATAGTAGATTTACAAAATGTTATGGTATTTAAAAATTATTGTTAATTTTCTACAATAACCGTAGGAGTTTAATACATTTTACTGTTGAGAGAAGATGGGGCCAGGGTAAGGATTCTGAGACGGTTGGGGTGGGAAAGAAAGAGACGAAGAGAGGAGGTATGAGAAAAAGAAGAGGAAAAATATAAAGAGAGGAAGAAATATTAATATGTTATTATGTTGTATATAAGTTTTGATGCCAATAAAGGTTTTTTTTTTTTTTTTTTTTTTTTTTTTTTTTTTTTTTTTACTGTTGAGGACTGTCATAAAATCTGGAAATTTATAATGAGTAACTGCTGAGCATTCAAAATTGTTAAAGTTTAACTATTAATCTACACTTGCCCTATGTTAAATACAACGTTTACCATTCATCATTTATTGTTAACATTATTTTTTCTGCTGTTAGCTACTCCAGGATGTCTGTTCTTTCTAAACTGATATATAATTTAATTCTCTTGACGATTCATTATACAACATATCAAGTATAATGAATCGTCAAGGGAATTAAATTTCATCAGTTTAGAACAGACATTCTGGAGTAGTTAGCAGCAGTAAAAAATAATATTAACAATCAATAACTTTTTTTCCTTAAAAAATATTTTAAAAAATAAAAAATTAATATGTTAACGGTGGAGGCTTCTACTTTGTTATACATTATTCTTCACAAATAAAAAACTTTTTAACTTTGTATAACACTGACTTTATTAAGTTTGATAATGACAAGCTAAAATTGTCGAAACTATAGTTAAAAAGTTTTTTATTTATGAAGAAATTAATATATTTCAAAAATCCTCATATTAAATGAAGATTATACTCGTCCTAAACATATTTTTTCTTTGGCAAAGAAATAATAACACAGTATAACCTGAAACAATTTGAAGATTTTAAAAATCGTGGTATTGAAATGTTCATCTATATATAAACCATTCAATGTCAAGAGTAAAGTGAATAAGGTCAACATACAATTCTGTTTATAGAGAGAGAATAGCATCTTTATTTGGACTAATGGGGAATATGAGAATAAATTATGGGTTAGTCCATCTGTTTGAGCTATTGACCATCAATCATTCTGGCCTTCTGTTTGTAGATTATATGCTGTTCTTTCTTTAATTGTTACAATTATCGATTTTATTAATACATGTTTAAAGCCAATTTAAACATAACAATATTTTTACCTAGGATTACGATGTTACAAAGAAATGAATACATAAATATGTAACTAAGTAGTTACATATTGAAAAGTACATCCTCTCTACGATTGAAACATAAATGCTACATTTTACAACTTTTCATGTTTTAATAATATATTTCATTATTTTAAAGATGTTTTACTACTAATTACATTATTATTTTAAAGCAGCTGTTTTACTTGCTTGCTTAACAAAACTAAAACAAATTCAAATAAATGATTAAATATTAAATGACTTAAAATATACAGAAATAAATATATTGCGTGTATCATTATAATTATTCAAATTCTTTGGTATGTCATTTAAAATTAATGTGAGATAAAGATTAAGATTTATATTAAGTAAATGCTGACACCATTCGTTGAATTAAGAAAGAAAGAATTAATTGAATAGTTGTTGAAGGTTCATGTTATTGATTTAATTTAAGAATTAGTATAAGCATTTTTTATATTACTAAAAAGTGTTTAATAATTTTAGAAATTGAAATTCTATTTAAAACATTATTTATCTTCAGAATTTAGTTTTGAATAAATTATTTGGTATTAGATCAAAATTCTGAAAATGTTTCTACAGCTATAGTAATTTAGTCACTTGATAATTAATTAATCCATATTATTCACCTATCAGAAGATTATGTTAATTATTGCAATATCTAATCTATACTTGCAAATAGATAACCAGTGTTTAATTGCTGGCTTCATTTTCTAAATAATACTCTTATTCTTGAATCTTCGAGTCGTTCACTTTGTGATACATTTTCAATTAATAAAATAGGGAAGCAACTTTTAAATCACTTTTTATTCATTACTTCTTATGATGCCAAACAACAAAGACAAAAATGTATTTAAAATTACAACTTAGTTTTATAATAATTACTATGTAATCAAAACTAGTTACAAACTAATTACCAGTTACAAACCAGCAAAAACGTTTCTGTGCGTGGTAAAATCAAATAATTTCTTTTGCAAATAGATGTAATAACTAAGCATCTCATTTTTACATAACATTTAAAAAAGTTACCTGCAGAAACACTTTTAGCCTGTCCAACGGAGCTGTACATGTCCTAGACACAGCTCCCGCAATTCCTCCGGCGGCTAAATGCCTCCACCACATCCCGGTTTGCATCTCGTTCTGTGTGAAGTCATCGGGGACATTCATATCCTCCCCGATATCCAAATACTGCAAAAAAGAAGTTCGCATTAGTATCGATACATTAAACTTCGCGGAAATACCTTGGCTTTGCCGAAAGGGACCACATCAGGGGGTACATCCGAATCAATCGGCACCATAGTGAGAAAACGGAATTCGAAAAGAAACATTAAACGGATAATTAGCGTCATTTGTCAGGAAGATAAACGTCATGTGTGATGTAAATAGGGTCAAGAATTTGATAGCAACTATGTTTTGTTTACGATCGTTCATACATAGAAATCTGTTGTATATCTATACCATTACATTATTCAAAATAAAGTTTATATATTACCTAATTCGAATTGTAGTTGGAAAAAATGTTATTAATTTTATGGTGTCTTCAGATAATATCATTGCTAATATATTAGAATATCATCAATATCACCGGGAGCGAAAGGGCATGTAGTCGTTAGCTTCTTGAAATTCAACAAATGTAATAAAAACTTTATTAACTATGATAGCACTTTAAAAACTTTGTTTTGCTATGTATTTGAAAATATTTGTTCATCTACATTAGCTTTGTAGTAAATTCGCAAGACGCCTTAGAGAACAGGAAATATCAATTAGACTAAAACATTCAACATTCGCCAACCTTTTCCTTAAAAAAAAGTACTTTCGGCAACGATATACCTCAAGTAATGCATTAGGTAAAAGGCCGTAAAATGTAATTACTTGAAGCATTAATTTCGGGACATTATCAAGAACGTAATTTTAAGAAATGTATATACTTATAGGGAAGTAATAAGCGCGTTTGAAATCGGGGAAACCCAGAGTTCTTTCTTCATTTTCGTTAATCACGTTTTATTTGAACTTAAATTAAAATTTAAAATTTCTCCATGTAAAATGGACATAAATTTGCCAGTAATGGCCAATACTTTGCCTAAATGGCAAAAATACTTTGCTGAAAATGAATTCTATCATCTGAAGCAGAAGAAGGGTCCAGAGTGGAAGAACATATGAACTCCGCCCGCAAGTCCTGTGACCTAAATTTTTGTAATTTTTAATGTATTTATCTTAGTTTTGTTTACATTATTTTAATAGGATCTTGTAAAGTAAATATAAATAAATAAATAAATAAACTTATAATCAGCTACCTATAATTAACCTAATGTTTCACAAAGTGATGAATGAGAAACAAATACAAGATATATTACAAATGTTATTTTCGGACAAACAAATAATAAACTAAAATCATTTGGGTTAATAAATACATTAAGGCATTGCATTTATATTCTTATATACTCTTTCTTAAGAACGTTAACATGGAATAATCAGAACTGTTTATTTATGTCTGAGCTTATATACTGATTAATGCGTCATCGGAATTTGCAACAAACATATTTAATTAGGTCTGGAAAACTACCTCAGATGCCGAAATATGTTTTGACTGGTCCAATGTTTTTATTTTATCACAACAACCAATTCGTGTAAATATTTTTCAATATGTAATAATTTAGGCTAATTAGGAACGTTTTCACCAAATAATCAAATCTATGCGCCAAAATCTTGACGACAGCATTATGAGTTATGAGCTAAAAAACCCAATTTAAGAAGTATAATTACAACTTACCAATTTTGAGCTTGATTCTAAACTTATTGTATCTATCCAACTTATCAAAAAAATATCGTGTAGGTTTTATTTTTATACAATTAAGAAACAATAATTCTTGAGGGGAATTCCTTTGTGTTTAGAATGGAGAACTTAAAGGACATTGCACTTGATAACAGATATCAATAAAGTGCAGTTTATTTCCTGATAATGTATCACAAAGTAATGTCTTACATCATCAATT
Organism: Ontholestes murinus; assembly: GCA_963969525.1. Lineage (NCBI taxonomy): Eukaryota > Metazoa > Arthropoda > Insecta > Coleoptera > Staphylinidae > Ontholestes > Ontholestes murinus. Next base: position 12,812,062 of record OZ018398.1, on the reverse strand, counting down.
ATACTTTTAACTTTCTTTATTTTTATATTCATATCAATTTAAAATCTTTCTTTATAAAACGAATCCAAACTTATGCCAACATTAAACTCAAATAAAAGAAATGTTTTTATAGAATAAACGCTAGCTAGTTTTAAGACCAAATACCAAAACCATATTAAAGCAAATTAGTGAATATAAAAAATCAAAGAAAGTAAAGAATGTACTAGAAAGAACAATAAATATAATACAGCAAAAAATTTTTTTTTAAATTAAATTGTAAAAACTGTTAAAGATCAAGCAATCGAATAAACTATTAAAATAAAGAATTTCTTAGAAAACTCGCGATATATCAACTACTGAAAAATACTTATTTGGAAAATCTTTAAGCAAAAAATTTTATTGAAATTAAGAGTACTAAAACAAAGTGAAGCGGTCAACTAATCAACACTTCTCCAATCATTTTGATATTTAATTTTACTCATTTTCCAAAATATATAAATAGAACGTTCTACAATGTCGAAGTTAGGTAGTGCATTTCTAATGGCTTTAGATACCAAAATCTAAGTAATACAATCTCTAACAAGCCATAGTTCCTCCATCATGAGATGGGTTATACAGGGTAACTAATGAAAAACTTTGGTGCTGTATCTCGTTTATTTTTTATCCGATTTGAATAAATAAAGTATCAAACAATCAATCATTTATAAAAGACTTCAATATAAACTGAACTGGTATTTTTTCTTGCATCAAGTTTTTAACAGAAGACAATCAATATTTAATATTCATCAAAAAAAAGATTTTCTCTGAATATAAAATTGTTTACAATTGTTTACAAGCTGAGAAATTGAGGAATTTAAGAAATTAAAAATTAAAAATCAAGTACCATAGTAAACAATATACAGGGCCTATTCTAAATGTCAAAAGTAAAAGAGTCAGTCATTGATACAATACTACAACTAATTTTAATAATTTCACCTTTCCATGTCCTGACAAATTTGAAAAACTGCGTAACTTTAAAAACTTTGATTTTTTGGCTCGTGCAATTTAAGATGAAGACTTGGAGTTAAATGTTTTACTTGAAGTTCAAGTTGCTCATAATCTGAAAGTGTCTCAGCAAACAGTTCACCATATTCTCAAGAAACATAAGTTTTTTTCTATACATACCACGAAAAGTACACGCTCTTTATGACAATGACCCCCAACGGTGGTATCAATTTTGTACTTACTTTATTAATAAGTTGAACTTTAGGTAAAAATGTTTTATTCAAAAGACACATCTATCGCTACTGAAGCAGAGAAAATGATCATGTTGTTGAGGGAAATATTTTCCAAAGACGATTTACTGTTGATGTGTAGTGTAGTATTTCGTTAGACCGACTAGTGAGCACCTTTTTTTACTAGCAGATATTATGATCTGCTATCAAACAAAATAAGTAATTTTCTGGATGAATTGCCAACAGCAGTACTGTACACAATTGGGTTTCATTTATAATAGATTTTTAATTATTTGTTTTGGTTCTTTTTTCTTATTAAATACATTTTTCGTTGTTCTTTATGTTTATGCATTCGAAAGAAAATTCTCTATAAGAAATAGTAAAAACGACGTCTTTATTCATTTTTATGGTGAATTTATTAAAAATGACTGACATTGTCCGTTTTGACTTTATACACTGCAATTTGAAAAAAAAGTTGATTGTCTTTTGTTAAAAACCGGAAAAAGAAAAAATACCAGTTCAGTTCATATTGAACTTTTACAAACGATTTCATTTGGTACTTTATTCAAATCGGATCAAAAATAAGTGAGATACAGCACCAAAGGTTTTTTATCAGTCACTCTGTTTAAGGGCATTCAATTTGGAAATAATCATTCGGCTAGATTCAAAAATTACCCTCCTTTTGTTTTTGAACAATCAGTCAAGATCTAAAAACTAAGAAAGAGTTAAGCTATTTTAAATCTAAAAAAGGTTATCGTCATGAAACACCATCCGCAGGTATATTCTATGTCCAAATGTCAACGCAGCAAATTGATATAAGCTTGCTTTACGAATATCTAGTGAGTTAAAACTCTAAAATAACAACTCAGTTTCCCTGTCATCAAGTGCGCTACGCAAATGAGATCCAAAATAGATCAAAACCGATCCGTGGCTATGGTTGACAGGGAAACAATAATTCAATGTTTTCAATTGCTATGTCCATTTGTTATTCTGAAACTTTGCTTTCATTTGAAATGCCCTCCTAAACTCTTTCAGATTTATTTGTAATTTTGACAGTTGTAGTGAGTGTCCTCCTTCTTAACAGTTGTTACACCAAGTATTATAGTAGTTGTGACAAACTATTTAACATTTGGCATATCATACTTTTACATATTTATTATTTTTTCTATAGGAATTTTTAAAGGTTGCAGTGTTTACTGTTTGACAATTGTTGCGCCATAAAGTTAATAACTGTGATAATCAATTTTTTAACATTTGACATTTCATATTTTGACAGTTATAATTTTTTATACATACTTTTGACAATTAAGAGTCTCACATTTTGCTAATTGTTCATAGTTTTAATAATTGAGTAATTTGAACTTCATATTTTAACAGTTATGTTTAATTTTTTTCATATGTATTTTTAATAGTTGTTAACAACATGAGGTTTTTTGACAATAGTAAAACTCTGTTTTTAATCATTTGACGTGTCACATTAATATTTACTTTTTGTCAACCGTTAGCAATTGAGAAATTTTAGTTTATAAACTTTGACTATATTTTGACAGTTAGAATGCTTCATTTTACCATACCTATTTTGACCATTTGAGCGTTTCGCAGTTTGACAGTTATTACATCATATTTTTAATAATTAAGTAATTCTATTTTTTTTACATTTGATACATAATATTTAGAAAATAATCTTGTTTAATTTATCCACGCCCTTTTTTGACTATTTTAGATTTTTTTAAAGGATTTATGCACTTGAACTCATATTATTTGATTATTACTGTTCATCGATACTAATATTTTGTTTATAAATACAATATACATTCCTTCTTATTAGATTTTGAGTTTTTGAAGATTATATTTTGAGTGGTAATATTTGTACAATTGTTTTAAATCGTTAAAAATAGTTTAAGTTTTCTTGTCATAATTTTAAAATTCATTTCGTTTTAATAAATAATAAATCGATAGCGATTGTTTTAATTATAAATTAATCGTTACCTCCCAGATAGATGTGATAGAAATTAAAAAATTAGATATGAAGGATATTCTGGACATAACTGGAGGTATACTACTAAATACCGCAGAACCAACACATCTTAATTCTTCAAATGGGTCTTTATCGACAACAGATTTAGCAATAGCTTTATCAATGTTTTCCATTCACCTTCTTCTTCTTTCGCAGAAGACCCTTGAGGATCTATATGGCAACGATCATTTCCCGATTTTAACAAACATACTAAGAGTCATTCTACATAGACTTAAGGATCTGTCTGGGAGTAAGATAAATATACGAAAGACGTGACGTTACCTCATTTATTTATAGTGTTAATCTTTCAATGATTGCAAGATGTTCAAAACAATTGATATTCATTCGTGTTTATGTAAACGTATCCCCACTAAAGTTGTTTATCCAAATGGTTCTAATATTTAACAATAGTCTTGATTTCGCGTATCGACCTGAATGAGTTTACTAAAACGGACTTTCATTTCTGTACCAAGACAAACTTATTTGTAAAAGATGAATACATTATTTATCATCACTCTTTTATATGATTCATAGGTCGTTACTTTTATTTTTTTAAATATGATGTGAAAGATAGATGATTCATATATTAATTCATGAATCCTGGTGTTAATCATCATTCATTAATAAAAATCAAAGGAGAGTTCAAAATAATAGAAATGTTTCCTTTTTGCAAACAAAAAATATGTTTCCATTAAAGGAAGACACAGACACTCGTAAAGGATATTCCTGAGAATATAGACTATGTTCGGTTTGTTTATGATGCTTAGTAGACTAAAGAGGTATGAGCTAAATAGGGCATCGTAGATGGTACTTATTTGTTTGCCTGTTGAAATAATAAAATGACTAAAAAACAAAGAAATTAATCAGACGACTAGAAATGCATACAAGAAGTTGCAATACTAAATGCCACAGTTTTTTTATTCAGTATTTACATTGATTTCCTAATAAACGTAGGCTGGTTGGTTTAGACCAACACTTTCCTAATGTTATTTTTGGTTTAAAAGTATTTTATTTATATATCAAAAATTGATGTTCTAATTGTTTCTAGATTCAATTGTTTGCTTTTTGATATACCTGTATGTCACCACTTAATGTGACATTTGATTTATTACTATAAATTACATTGGGCTCTCTATTTTACTTTTGTGAACATTAAATATTATTATTATTATATGTATTTTTATACAATTTATATGTTCTAGTTACGAGAAATAATTTCCGCGTTTGGAACGTCATCTCGACTGTATTATTAGATTTTTTTATATAAGTATGCAAGAAAATAAATTAATTTTATAACAAATCAAAAAAAGTACACCTATTTAAATTTCCAAGAATAATATCTCCATGTCTGTTCATTGATATAATAACAGGAATTCGGTTCCGGATGACTCAGGAACGTTCTAGTAACGCATGACGTCACGGATTATACCACGGGCGTGCATTCATGTGTCTGCGTCTACTAAAGCTAATTATAACATCCAAAGTGAACAACTTATGTAAGCATCGGAAAAAGTTCGCACACGTGCTAATGCGATTATCTTGTACATCGGTCAGCAACTGTAACGAAATTTTGAATATTCGATTTGCAAAACGCGCCACTGGCCGATTTCGGTTATCGCGCCTGTTGCTATGCGAGGGTCTCAAGGACAAAGACCACGCTTTCACCCGGCAGCTTTTGATTTCGTAACAATTTCGGGTTTCGAGAATAGATTTTTTGGTTCTGTAAATTTTGGCATCGCATAAATCTGCGCCGGGTTTGTAGTAGATTCACATTTGTTTTGCAGCAGCCGTAAATGTGAGTCAGCATCACGTCTGATATAGAAATAATAAATTTGTGGAGAAAGAAAACAGGATCACTTTGTTTTACCACTTTTATTTAACAACAAAAAAATTAATAAATTTGTTCCTAAATGGTGATGTTTTGAAATTATATAAATCTGCGATTTGGGCACAAGTTCAAACATTTTTGGGATATTTATATATTGCAGACATACTTGCAAAAAAATTCGAGTCAAATATAATATCACTAATCAAAGTCAAGCCGTTTAATAAATTTAATAATTTAAATAAAACACTTTCTTTGTTGATATTCAAGGTGTATCACGAAATCCCTACCTTTAATTAATTAATAATTTTAAATAATTTAAAAAACGCAAATGTATAAAAACAATTTTGCTAAATTATTTGTATTATTTAATTTAATATTCTTTCATAGAAAGTTTATTTCAAATAATTTTAATGTCATTATGAAATCACAAATTAAAATCAATCCGACATGATTTACAGCCGCGAGAAATATTATCCAATTCGACTTCCTTCCAATTGGCTAAATCATTCTGTTTTGACTATCCTAAATTACCTTTAATAGTAATTGGTTGAATATGTAGAGGAAATCTTCCACGGCATCGGGAATCAAATTGGTAGCCTCTTGCTCGTACATGTTGGCACCCTTTTTAAGATTATTATCACAAAACTTTTTATAACTAAATATCACAGCCAGTTTATATCGAGTATTTTGCGAGAAATGCCAAAAAGCGGTAGGTGATCAAAAATTTTGAAATTGGCATCGCCTAACGCGGAACAATTCCGAACGAATACTGCTGAGCGCGCGGTCTGAATGGTGTAGATATAATTTTCGCAAGTGGGGGGGGGGAGGACTTACGGCAGGCCGTTTCATTATCATTGTCATCAACATCAGCAACAGTTCGGTTGATTTAACTCTTTAGCCGCGGCTTGCAAAACACCACTTAGCACCACGGTCAAAATTTATTGCACTTAGGGCCAAATTAAACCGGTGTAAATATTATTGAGTAACAACGTTCCGGTTTCAATACGTTATCATTCATTATGATGCAATTGATACTAGTTATTTCATCTGTTACAGCGTATTGTTTTGTAATATAATTAAAGCGACCTGTAACCTGCACACTGACCTTTGTTATGAAATTAATAAAAGTTGATATATTGGAATTTTTATTGAGATAATTGAATAACAATGAACTTTAAAAAGATTAATTTACATTAATTACTAAAACTAAATATTGATAATTGTTACGTTTAAAATTATGCCAACTAAATGAAAGTAACATTATAGAAAGGAGGGGCAATGACCGATTCACATGGCCTAAATAACTTAAAGAAGACGATAATCTAGAGAGTGGCAATAGAAAACTAGATATCATTGTCTAAACAAAAACCAAATAAAATTTATGGTTAATAAGTGTAAATTAAATATATTTAATTGTAATGCAATGCAATTACACCATTCTTTAGTAGAAGAATCAGTACGCCTCGTTGGTTACTTTCGTAAATTATACATAAGTAATATCTAAATCCAACATATATTAGTCTCAATTGTTAATAAGATTTATGAGTTAAATTAAGTCTAGCGAACATCACATAATTTAACTCATAAATCTTATTAACAATTGAGTCTAATATATGTTGGATTTAGATATGTATTACTTATGAATGACGTATAATTCACGAAAGTAACCAACTAGGCGTACTTAAAAATGAATGAATGGATTTAGTTGAGATTATCAACTTGAGTTTTTAATCAAGATCCGGTCGTCACGCTTCGAAGAATTTATTATCTGTATTATCGATTTGCATCAACAATAAATCATCAATAATTAATGTGTATCATATTTTGAAGATTAACTGCTTACACGGGAGCAATTTATAACACATACATGCTTAGAGTATATGTTTCAATTATATTAAGAACACTTGTTTCTTACAGTTAGTACGAAAAAAATATAATTTAATTTATAATAAGATATTTTGATACTTTGGCATAATACGTAAAATTATTGTTAAATTGCGCGTAATTAATCGTATCGTATAGATGATCTTATCAAAACTAGATTATATATTTATGACATGTACACAAAGATTCACTGATCAAAGTATAACAAGTTGATTCACCTACAATCGATTACAAATAAAAATAAGAAAAAAAATTATACAGATATGAAAAAATAAACATCACGATAACAAACTGAATATATAACAAATCATCAAAAATTCTATCATCAATAATATTACAAAAATTGACACAAAAATCAAAATATATTCTCCTCCACGGAACTTAGATTATAGTTTCTCGGTCAACAACAACTATGGACCGGTTTCGACTTATTCGGGTCTCATAAACGCAGTGCAGTTGAAGACAGCGAAATGTTACTACGGAATTTATCTACCTTCATCCTCTAGTACAATGCAATGTTTGTGGAATAAATGTCAATTTAATGGAATCTCTATTCTTAACGGAGAACAAGAAGTTTATAAACTTCGTAGTACAAAAAGGTCTAAATCGGTTCGTAGCGGTTGTTAACACCAAAACAAGTTAATATTCACATTGTTTGTCTTATTTGCTGTTGACAGTGGTTTGTCCGCTCAACTGTTGAAACCAGCGCCATTTTATTAGCTTATAGTCATTTATTAATTTCTTTTTTTACTTATACTTGAAAGATTTCCCTTAACTTAAAGTTACAAAAATCTTTTAGTACAAAAATGATATCCATTTTGAAATTTAACCTCAATTTAAATACAAATTAATCATTTATTTAAAAAAAAAGAATCGAAAATTTCATGTTGAAAGCAAAAAAAAAATACTCAGCGATTTCAATTTAAAATTTCAAAAAATTCTAAATAACTACTGATCTCCAAATTACTGATATGACCCAACAAAACACTAAATTTTAAAAATTTCTTTTTTTTTTCAAAAACTAATTTTGCATCTAAGGTGGCATGTTATCTTAGACATACAGAAAAATAAATTTTGCCTTGTTTATATCGTAGTTTGGTCATTATAATTCAAACATTTGATTTCAATAACTTATTTTTTAATTGAAATATTGACACTCACTAGACTTTTTCTAAAGACTAGTAGCCTATTTAGATTTTTTTAAATATTTTTATCATTGTAATTTATTAACCGAAAAAAAAACTATTACAATCACAATGAAAAGGTGGATCTTATTGGTTTATGTTGAAAAAATTCTCAAACGATATCTCAAAAGACTCCGTCCAAGCCCAATAAATTTTGAAATGTAGATAAAGATAATAAAGGTAACGAGCAACATTTAAATAGATGCAATAAACTTATTCAATTATTCAAAAAAAGAAATTGCCGAAGAAGTTGGAATTAGTCATTATTGTGAAGTGTTTTGTAAATGACAATAACACACAGTTTATTCCTTACTTCACTTGTTTATTAAGCGTTAAACGTACATTTCGTTCACAAGGTGGCCATTATCAATAACAAACAATAACAAAACCGTTTGGAATTAGTCACTACTCTATTTGGAAAATCATTTAAAAACACAAATACCGTTCATTCAAGATTTACCGAATATAACGGTATATTCGATAGAAACAATACTAGGCATTGGACCAAAAAAAGAAGCCTCATTAATTACGACAAGTAAACTTTCAAGAACTCTTTGGAATTAATGTATGGTTGCAGAATAATTGGACTAATTATTTTCGGCGGCAAAGTTAAATAAGATAATTATAATTTTTACAAAATAACTTTTGAAGTTAGCATGAAACAATTATATAGGCAACTGGGCAACTAAAAATTATGTCAAATATAAAGTTGAAAGAAGAAGAACCAAATAACTAGTAACAGCGACAAAGAAGAAACAATGGGAGGACTTTGGGGAAAAACTAGAACAAGATAGCACGGGAAATCAGAAACTGTTCTACAAAGCAATGAAGACATTAAGGGGAAATAAAACACAAGAGTCAAACTATATTAAGAGCAAAGGTGGGGATATAATTAACGACGAGGAAGGAATCATGAAGAGATGGAAAAAATATTTCCAGGAGTTATTACAGGGAGATAACGCCTTAGAAGGAAATTATGAAAAAGAGAATGAAGAAAATTAAACTGACAACAAAGATCTAACAAATGTAGAAGAGCTAATGGAGATAATAGGAAAAATTAAAAACGGAAAAGTTCCAGGACAAGACCAAATAACAGGGGAAATGATAAAAAATATAGGGAAAAAGGGAACGGAGTTACTTTTAAAAATCTACAACAAAATATTGGAAGTACAGCAAATACCCAAAGATTGGCAGATGGCGCTAATTGTATCAATACACAAAAAAGGAGACAGAAATAATTATGACGACTACAGAGGTATAACGTTACTATGCACAGAGATAGAACAGATATTAGGCAAATGAATAAGAGCAGTAACGGAGAAGAAACTAGAAGAAGTACAAAATGAATTCAGAACAGGAAGAAGTATCCAGAACCACATATTCATTGTAAGACAACTGACACAAAAGATGCTACAGGAGAAAAGAAGAGTATACCTAGCTTTTATTGACCTAGTGAAAGCCTTCGATAAAATACCAAGAAACAAATTATGGGAGACATTAGCCAAAAAAGAAATGAATGGAAAAACAATTAGGAAAATTAGGGAAATCTACAAAAACAATACAAACGCGATAATATATAAGAATCAGAGAACAGAACCGTTTACAACAAAAGGTGGACTACGGTAAGGAAGGGGACTTGAATGAAAAGAATGCAATAAACTATGCAACGGTATAACAATAGGATACAAAAAGTGACAGTGTCTGAAGAAGTATTTGTAGATGTCATAGTAACATTTGCGAAGAACCAAAACGAACTTTAACAAAACTTACAAATACGGAACGAAACATTAGAAAAATATGGTATAAAAATGAAATATAAAAAACGATGATAATTGGAGAGGAAGAGACAATAAATGTAGAAATAGAGGGGACAAAAATAGAACAGGTATCCACATACATATACTTAGGAATAAATATAAACAGCAAAGGAACACAGGAACCGGAAATAAACACAAGAATAGAAAAAGCATCAAAACTGTAATACATATTAAGATATGGATTCATAAACCAATGACAAATATCAAAAAGCACTAAAACAAAGATATTCAAGTCAATATATAGACCGGTGCTACCTATGGATGCGAATCGTGGACTCTAAGCAAGAGACAGGAAAGCAGGATACATGCAGCTGAAATTAAATATCTAAGAAGAGGCAAAGAAGTGACCAAAAGAGATACATTGAAGAACACAGAAATAAGAAACGACCTAAGAATTCTCCACACTAGACTTCATAGAAAAAAAGACAGTTTCACTGGTGGAGACATCTACAGAGAATGGAAGATGTACGTTAAGTGAAAAGAGTATGGGGAGCAAAAACACAAGGAAAAAAGAAACGAGGTAGAACAAGACTATCATGGGACCAAGTGAAGACAAGAGCAATAATAATAAATAATCTCATAGGTAATAAATATTTATTGTATACGTTTTGACACCATATAAATGTATTTTTTCTCTGTATAAAAGAGTTTCCGTAAATAAATAAATAGAAAAGAGAAGAATAACATGATTGGAAGCATAACAATTATCGGAAAATAGGGCAGAAGTGGATAATATTTGTGAAAAAATAGGAAAAACACAACACCTTTATGGTAAATGGGTATTAGATTATATATATATATATATATAACTTTCAAGGACGTTTGTTGCAAGTTGCCACTTGCATTATTGAGTAATATGTATTTTCGTAAAGATGGAAATGAAAGCCAAGTTGTCGATTATATCAAAAATAATTTTGAAGACAGGTGGATGCACTGGTGACTTACAAAATCGCCGGATTTGACACATGGAAAATTAAGTTAATCAAACTCTACCTACTCAAGGATATAATTGGAACAGATGAGACGGCCTATAATGGGCACACAACCTCGCCAAAACGACAATGTTGTAAGGGGTACAATTGAACGATTTAATAAGTGCGCAGACGTTCAAGGTAGATTCTTTCAACACTTATTATAGTTTTATATGTGTATGGTTATTTCTTTGTTATTTTTACTAAAATAAATTGTCGTCAAACCTTGGCCTATTGATAGAATCATTATATTTTCTGAATAATTCATTCTATTGGATTAATTAATTTTTAATCATAATAAGCATCCATGTTTCCATAAAAAATGAGTGATTCAAATAAAAATTATCGAATGTGCTAATCAAAAGTGTTTAATGTAATGTTGCTTTTCCATAAGTGCTATCTAGATTCAAGATTAAACTTTAAAAATTACTCTTATTTGAAATATATAAGGTTGTATTCCATTTAAAATTTCAAAATGGTTATCACTTTCGGTCCAAACGGAAGTGCAACTAAATATCATAAATACTAAAATAAACTCTAAATTACTTATAATAGTATGACCGAAATATTTCAAATAAACAAAAAAAATATAGGATTGAGTCTATTTTGCATTACACCCGGTACTTTTATAGATTTTTTTTTCATTAGAACTCATTACAGTTATTATTTTTTCAATTCTGTTTACTTTTTTAATTTATATTAAAGCTGTACTGATGAGATCAATAAATCGAAACAATTGTCTGTAGATGTTCGTATTTTGCATTTTTGCAATATTTATAATTAAAATAATAAATCAAATTCAATTCAATTCATTTTTCATGTTTTATGCCTTTTCATTTTTTTTATCCTTTCCTTTTTATTTGTTTCATTATCATTACTATTTAAGACAATCTTATTATTAACAGAATTTAGTTAATCTACACTTTATAAATTATGTTTTAACACGTGGGAAATGTGTATTCTCATTTCTGATGTTTAAAATTCTTTCAGCTTCTATGGAAATAGTTGTCCTACCTTTCTCACTATTAAAACTATTACGTTATGGAATTACATAAATTATAAAAGCTTTCCACAAGTTTTTGAAGTATTCTTTATTTATGAAATACTTGATTAATCATCTGTCTGTTGAAGCCACTCTTTGGCGAAACATATGACGTAGTTTCGACATTAAATCTATTTCAATAAATAATAATAAACATCTTTATTTACAGAAAAAAAAGAAAATAATGTACATGTAATTAACAATATGACAATGCTATTACATAATAATTTATTTTTTCTGTCAAACGGCTATCAAAATTTCACTTCATCAATTCAGTACTCTTGTATTCATTATGATGGAGAGTAATATAATTTTCCAGATTGTAAAATTGTTCAAAAAATGGCCATGTACTGTTCTTGTAAACATTGATAACCAAAATGTACAGTTATACTGAATCGAATTTTATTCATAAAGGAAAAATATCAAAGGTATCAACAATACGGTCTCCAAACTTACTTTAAAAATCTCTATGAAAATTTTGGACTTTGCCTACTCCAATATATGATGTAATAAAGAATTATCTTTACTGTATTTTGATTATCATCATTTTAATGGCAAATTAAGAAAATCTAAATTAAAAATTTTAAACTCAGAAATGATATTTTTGTAAGCAGATTACTACTCTAGCTATATATTTGTTTTTAAATTTAATTATTTTCTACATCTTTTCTATGTTTAAACTTAAACAAACCTCTTAAAACTTTACACTCAGTAAAAATATTGTCAGCGCCTTTGTAATCACTAAATTATTAACTCATATTAAAAATTTCAAGTTTATATATTGTTAAGATAGTTAAAGAATCCTTCAGTTGTTTTTAATCAATTCTGATACTTTTTTTCTCCAAAATAAATTTTCCACTTATTGGTTTATTCTTCATTTACTTTTGAATTCTCAGAGTAGTATTTCTTTTACTCTTCTATGAATATTCCAAACGTAATTGCAGCGTGCACTTTCTCAATTATATATTTAATATTCATTTATTGGCTTTCAATGCATTTAAAATCCAACTGATACTTTTGGTGAAAGTATGAATATTTTAAATTATAAAGGTACTTTCTTATGTCTTTAAGCAAACATTTTATCAATTAAATAAGCTGACATACTTGTATCAACATCATAGAACATGGTAGAGATGGCATTTTAAGGAATTCATATATATTCTACATATCTTTATTAGTAGAATTGAATCACATCAACAATTTTCACATTATAAACATATTTTTATAGACTATATCCTATTTATCTTTGGTAAATTGGTAAGCAGCAATTTGCATAATTATGTTAATTAAAAACATTACAAATTACCAGTAAACCAACAGCATAATTCGTGATATCATAATAGGAAAAAATTAATTTCATAAGCTTAATGTAGTTACTTGAGTTATGTGAAGGTTTATATCAATTAATTGAAACACAGTTATATTCCTTTATTCTCTTTTTATTTTTTTACTGCTAAATGTACACAGTATCCAAAATGTAAATTTAGCAGTAAAAAATAAAAAAATAAAAAGTGACGAAAGGATTATAACTGTGTTTCAATTAAGTCATTTCATAAGCACTAATTCTTGGGGCGAATAAAAGTCCTTTACTAAATATTAATTAATATCTCAATTTGCAACTTTTATGAATGTTAACAATATTCATTTTACCTAAGTTTTAACTTTAATTTGTATTAATGTTTATTATTTTAATATGAGTAACAATTGTCAGATACCACAAACATGAAATTTATCTCTTAGCGCACGATTTAGTTTATCATCAACATGCAGTTAGCACATGGTGTCTAAGCAAACACTTATATTTAAGATTTTATTTAACATAAATAGAAGATAAGGACGACATAGATATATCTGATGCAGTAATATCCTCTAGTCAAATTTACAATGGTGCTTATTACATACGATCAGAAAATAATGATGAATAACAAAAATAAAGATAGATATTACCTATAAGATAATATCCATTGTCTAAATAAATCGAAAACAAAATATCTTGTGGTTTTTTAATTAAGTTTAATTTACTACTTTTTTGTTAAATCATAACTGATTGTATTAAAAATATGTTTTATTCATTTGAAAACAAATATTTGAAGACTAGTTTGTAATTCGTGAAATTATCTTTGATTGCTTCTAAGAAACATAACATTCTTATAGTCATTTATATCGATATTTTTAAGTAACAGTGAAATAAAACCTATCTTATATAAAATAGTTAATCATTTGACAAGATGAAATTTTTCTGTTCCGTTCAGAAATTGTTCTCATGCCAAATATACTAAGTGAAAAATCCGAACACCCAGTATAAATTATTTTATTTTGATATATATTTACGCTTGGTGAAAAGAAAAAGCGATTAAAAATTCAGCTAAATCAGATGGGGTTATGGTATGGGGTGCCATTGCTTATAGCTCTAGGTCACCTCTGATCTTCATTAGAGGCAATATAACCACACAACGTTACATCGAAGAAATTCTGGAACCTCATCTCCTACCCTATCTTCAGACATTGCCAAATACAACTTTTCAGCAAGACTTCTTCGAGCACGCTGACATCAATTTATTGTCCTAGCCACCGAGGTCACCGGATTTATATCATAGGCCGAAGACTCCCTTATTTGCAGCATCACCCTCTAACACTTAAGATCAGGGCTAAAATGGAATTGTCGTAGTTGTGATAAAATCGGTGGTGATTCCTCCCACAGCTTCCGTTAAGTACTTGGGCATAACCATAGATCAAAAAATCAATTTTAAAAAACATACAGCCATAATGAAAGGTAAAATTACTTCTAGAGCAAAATGCTTTAGAAGTTTAACTTATAAAAACAGTGGTATAAACACAAAAACAGCTGTTAAAATATACAAAATGATCTGCCGTCCACTTCTTGACTATGGTTGTGCCCTCTATACCAATCCCAGCAATCCAACATCCCGTAATATTGAAGTTAGCGAGCGAGCATCCCTCCGTACCCTAACCAAACTCCGACATCCTCTTAATCCTTTACACAATCCATCTAATCAGCTCCTCTATGATACCACTTTAGTTATCCCTTACCTAGATTCCTATCAGAAAATTTCTCCAAAAATCCTTTTAACTTCCATATTTTATCCCAATATTGTCTTCCCAGAAACCCTAATATAAACCCTAAATTTAAAAATCCCAATTCAACAATATTCGATTTCATTTTATCATTTCATCCTTTTACGCATTAACGACTGACGCCATATGACTGGACAAAACAAGGCAAAAACACCTCTGGTCGATAGCCTTTTCACAAATTAATACATTAACACCTCATTCATTCTTCATTATTCCAATATAAATATGTACAAAAATTTGTCAATAAATATAGGTTACTACTAAGTGACGATCGGATTTTATTAAAAGCAGCAATTATTAATCTTCAAAGCGAAGCTGCCACCCACAAAAGTTCCACAACTGTTAACGCACCTAATAAATTGTTCGCCTTCATTTCACTTGAAGAAAATTGATTTTGAAAAAGTAATTTATGAAACATCAGAAAGGAAAAAGAGATCCTTAAATCTTTAGAAGTAATAAAAACAAATCATTATCAAAAAAAAAAACTGTTAGGGACATCGGTGTCTCAAACTCTAATGTCAATCAGATTCATACTGAGTTGAAAAATTTTACCCATCTAAATCTTAGTCTCGTCCTATTAGATTCAATGTTCAATTCCAAGCTGTTATCACTATAGTGATGAAAAACTTAGGCAAACTAAAGGCAAACACCGAGTGGAACCATATTCACGTCTCTCGAGACCGCACATCTGTCCAGCGAAAACTATACAAGGCTATTAAAGATGAATTACATATCCGACGGTCGCAAAGGAAAACTAACTTACATATCAAATATATCAAGGGTATTCCCACCATCACGGAAAATAAGGGTTTTCCCACCATTATGCCCAACATATATTTATATATTTTTATCAAAATACCTGAGGAATTCGTAGAAAAACACATGATTTTTATGTTAACTGCTGCAATCTGTCATTTGATATTATATGTTTGTCGGAAACCTGGTTGACTAGCTCAATTCAAAATGCAGAACTGTTTCGTAACCATTACAATGTTGTTCGTTGTGACAGGCAAATCAACACGGTTGGTCGTTCTAAATGTGGAGGTGTACTAATTGCATTCGATATAAATATTAGATATGCGCTACTGGATACATCCTCACTAACTAATCTTGTTCCTTTAATTGATGTGCTATTATATAAATGCAGTTTAGATGGCGTTGCTTTTACGATCTGTTTGTATATTATATTATAAAATGATTTAGAATCGTTCCTTAATGCTCTAGAAATATAAGTAATTGATCAGCCTGTAATAGTGGGAGATTTAAATATACCGAATTTAATGCAGTGTGACATTTTCTGTACAAAATGCTTTTATTTTCAATCATTTTGCAACGTACTAAGACTCACACAATATAATACTTGCCTAAACGCTAACAATAAACTCCTTGACCTTATGACATCTAATTTAGAGTACCAACCTCTAGTGGAGCGTGTTGAAACTCCTTTTGTGGATGAGGATTCTTATCACCCATCTTTATCTATCGTGTTAACAATGTATTCCTCCTCTGTCAATCATAAGGTTCCGTCAAACACCAACACCAGATACAACTTCAAAAAGGCTGACTTTGTATCTTTATATCTCCCAGATAATAAAAGCAAGTGTTTATCTTTGACAATTGCTTCTGCTACGGAATCAGATTTAAACAAGATTATGGCTAAACCTCCTAGCAAAATATCTGCTGAAAATGACGGTGTTCCTTCATTCCTTATAAAAGATTTTAATGTTAAAATTCACTAAAGAAATGATGAAAATTTTGCATTCACTGTTCGCCAAACTAAAGCACTTTTGGGTCGTCGTGAAGCACCCTCTAGGGCAGCAATAGTAAAACTGGTTAAAAAATTTGAGCTGTTGGGACAACTTAGTGATGTGAAGAATCTAAACCATGTGCTTCATCTTCAGTGATGAGGCCCAGCCCATTTTCACCTCGGAGGATACGTGAATAAGCAGAATTGCCGCATTTGGGGCTCGGAAAATCCAAGAGTACTTATTGAAAAGCCTCTCCGTCCTCAAAGTGCGGTTTTTGGACTGACGGTGTGATTGGACCTTACTTATTCGAAAATGAAGCTGGCGCAACTGTTACGGTCAATCGATTACGCTATCGAGCTATGATTAATGATTTTTATGGCTGGGAGTGGATGATATTGATGTGGACGACGTTTATTTTCAACAAGACGGTGATACGTGTCACACAAGCAACGAAACAATCGCAATTTTGCAAGTAAACTTTCCTGGCCGTGTTATTTCGCAAAGAGGTGATCACAATTGGCCCCAGAGATCTTGTGACTTAACATCATTAGACTTTTGTCTTCGGGGCCACGTGAACTGTAAGGTCTATGCCAATGCTCGACAATGATTTCAAGACCTTAAAGATGGAATTCGTGAAGTTATCGAGGACATACAGCCGCAAAGGTGCGAATTGGTTATGAAAAATTTCATGAAGAGGATATGGTGCTGTAACCGTAGTCGAGGCGGCCATTTGGCTGATATCGTTTTCCATCGTTAATGGCATACCTTTCTCTTTACAATGAAATAAATACCCTTTGATATCTCTTAAAATATAGTAGTTTTTTTTAAATATTAAAATGAAACCTGTTATTGGAAAACATATTACCTTTCATTTAGAGTCGATGGCGTCTATCCCGAGCGAAGAGCTGAACAGGATTTACTGCTACAGAAGCACGATATGCTCTCCCTATCTGCTAGAAGAGAAGAGCAATCTGCTAAATTTCACTGAAGAATTGTTTACAATATGACAGATGCACCGTTCCTTCTATCTATGCAATGTACGGCGACCAAGCAGCTCTTTCTACCGGAACCAACTGCCTGAGACGTGCGTCTTCGCCAATTATGTGTCGAAGTGCGATGAAACATTATGATATATTTTTTGATAAGTTATGATACATTATTGTTTGATTACCATTTTATTAATTGTTGTTTATACCCATAAGCATGTTTTGCTTGATTTACTATTCTTATTTGTAAAAATGTCTTGTAAATGGGTCTCCTGTTGGGCAATAAATGATATTATTATTATCTCTTCCCAGGAATTCTAATTAATTGGAAAGATTCTTAATTGTGGTATTAGTGTAAAAATCCCCAATTTACCTTATATAATCCAGAAATTTAAATTTTGAGTTTGCTCGAAGATATCTATATCCACTGCATGATGTTATCTCTTGTTCTTACGAAGTTTGGCAAAATTACTAGATTTTGTTTCGCAAGATCAAGAAGGTATCAATTTGTATCCAGAGAAAATGTCAATGGATAACTTCTGGTTTATTTGTTTGTTAAATATCTTACGGGATAACCTCTTTTCAACTTTTCCAACAATACAGTGTGCTTCCCCATATTGCAAATATCTCTACGGACCGATTTGCGGAGGATAATGTCGATATCTTGCCATGGCCACCATTAAGTATGTATGGGTCATTATCGGGAAAAGACTAAAGAACTTTAGCAAACGCTGCAAGCTTTTCAACACGAATTACAATTTGCTTGGGATACAATAATTCAAGAGATGATCGACGACCTGTTTGAATCGGTGCCACGAATAGTAGGAGGGTGTGTAACCAATAGGGCCAGATTAACCCGTTATTATTAAAAAATTGTTTATTTTAGTTAATATGCTGCATTTTAATAGTTAAAAGTTTGTACCAAGTTTGGTCAAAAAATTTCTACCCCCTCCTAGTGTTTGAGATTTCCATGTCACTGAGTATATTATGATATAATAAATAAAATCAACTGAATAAGACCTGTTTAATTAATAGAAAATACAAATCTTTCTTCACAAATTTTATTAATTAAATCTTTTATATTCACGTAACTCACGAAAACAAACTGAATAAGACCTCTTATTTATTAATATATTCTTAAGTGTTCGATAACTTTTCAATTATCATTTATCATCATCTTAATTATGAAACGTAATATATTTTGTTAAAAAGTTTTAAACAACTTACACAAATCCTATCATAATTTCATTAGACTCCACACGCTAAATATTATCAATTATAATCACTTGAAATTTCCCGTTCACAATCAACACATTCCAAATTATTTTTTAATAATATTATGCACAAAAATACCTTCATTTGGTGACGGCGTGATTAACACACTATCGCCAATAGCTATTGTAAACCGTGACGAAAAAGTCTCTAATTATGGTTCACTGGTAATTAAACGAAATCTTATGATAAGTTTGTAGACGGTACAAAGTTACATACACGCATATCAAATGTTATCTAAATTCTTTCTGATAACGCGTGTGTGCAAAAATGAACCTACTCCGTACTATTAGCATATGTACAGCTGGAAAACCACTAGATGGTATTTCGTATTTGACCTAGAGTGGAAAATTTCGAAATTGATACGCGGCCGGAATTTTGCAGTATTTTATTTATAATATAACGTTCCAATAAAAAATTTACTTTTTTAATTAACCTTATTTCAAGGCCAAAATTAATTGAACTATTTAATGTTTAAAATTATTACTAACTAAATTAGGACAATAAATAGTTACACATTTGTGAATACTTTCGTGTTTTCAAAATAATTACGTAGTAATTTTAAGTATATTGAATGATCATAAATTAGTGCATTATAATTCCTAAAGTAAAAAATAAGAAAGGTGGTCTTTTTTGAAAAATTTGGAAACCAATATTGTATTTTTCATTCAGTTTTACCGCCGTAGATTTGAACTATCCAGACTGATCAAAATATTCTACTGACTGACTAATCAGCTTTTTTGTAGTCTACGTTACTATATTTCTAAATCCTATATTTTTAAAACCTTGCAAAATTTAAATATATTTACAATTTGATAGATACTTATAGTTTAGTAGGCATTCCATAGTCTTATCTAAAGAAATTGCAATATTTTTTTGATTTCGAAATAATATCATAAGTATTTTGTGCGAATTTGCATGGAATTAATAACTCTCTGCATTTTGAGAAGCGTTTCTCTGTTGCAATGTGACCGTTCATCGTCGGTGAATGGAATTTCGAACGGTTGCTCAACTTTGGTCTGGAGACAGCGGCGGCATGAAGAAATAGAAAGGTGCAGGATAGCCCAATTCGTTCGGCCTTGGTCGGGCACTTTGAACGGCGGAGGCTTGTCCCGAACCGGCCACCTGATTGGTCGGAGAATTCCAACGGTTTGACGTCAGCGTTCGAAAGGTCGCTTACTTCCTTGATAATGATTCGTAGAAAAAAAAAAGTTATCCAAGCAAGTGTTTTTTTATTACCTGGAGCGGTTATAATGCAGGCTTGAAATTCCGCACGGTAACTGCTATAGGAAAATAGGAAATATTATAATTTATTCCTGGCCTGAAACCAGAAGTTTTGATCATATTGAAATGTTTCATTAATTACATTTTAGATAATAAACAATTATATTTCTGTGAGAATGTTCGAGTACGTGAAGAGTACAATTAATATTAAATGTTTAACATTTTCTTCACTGTGTTTAATTAAACTCTAAATGCACATTTCGAAAAATGAAGTCATTGTGTTCGAAATGTGCATTTAGAGTATCCTTTTCTTCATTGTGTTTAATTAAACTTTAAATGCACATTTCTAACAACATTGTGTTCGAAATGGGCAATTGGAGTTTAAATAAACACAGTAAAGAAAAGGATATTTGAAACTTTTAATATTAACAATTACATTGTTTGGAGGACTACTACTCTACACTAGTAGTCTCTAAAGCTACTTTTTAAGATGAACGTAAAAACATACAATATATCACAATAAAAATTATCAACACCCCGACTTGTCTTAATCCGTAATGGCGGTCCAGGTCCTAAACAAATACTTCTTGGAAACCTCTTCTATGTAAATCACCGATACTATCCCTTTTACCTGTTTTCTTTAGACACTTTTTCCTTGAACCCTATTATTATTTCAAGTCTATCTGTCAATATTCTTGAAACTACTTTTCTTCTAAATCACTGAAGTAAATTTTTTTAATTAATCGTTATTTTATAATTAGAAAAAAAACATAGTTTTGATTAATATATTTCATGAAATAACGGTCACCATAATCCTTATCGTTCGAGCAACTTTGAAGTTTTGTTTGTACATTGTTTATTAAAATATTTAGGTGATTCTCTTTAACATCCATATTTATTACAATAACTTTACTTTGCAATTTTAAAATTATAAAAGACGGTATAATAGACTGTATTATACCTTCTTTTATACCATCAAAATATAGCATACATTTATTTGTTCGAAATGTGATCGTAGAATCAACTACGAAAATATGATAAAAATGTGCTTTTTATTTTATTTTTATAATGGTACAGTAATAGTATGTTTCTTTATTAATATTATTATTATGAATTAAGTAACGACATTTTATTATAAATTATACATATAACTTTATTATAAAACTATTGTAGCAATAAGTCAAAATTATATATAATAATTATTATACATTACTGGATTTTATTGGTGTGAATGTTAATACCAATCATTTCATTCTATTAGGCGATTTTAATATACCTGAGTACAAAATGAGTTTGCAGTACCCTACCACGACAGCGCCTACAAAAATATCACTCAAAAGTTTTCTTGACCCATTTGATTTAATAATAATAATAATAATAATAATAATATATTTATTATCCAACAGTGTTTAACTAATTACAGGATAATATAAAAAATGTATATACTAAGAGTAAAATAAATTGTTAATTATTATGTTAATCAATGCAAAACTTAAAGTAATGTTTATAATTAAAGACAGACAAACATATAAACTAATTAACAGATTCCGCAAAAAAAAACAGAGATTCACTAACTATGCTTATTTAAATAATTAATGAGAGCCGAAAGATTTACATGGAAAATATCGATTTCATTAGAGAGCTAATTAACTGTACTACACATTGATGTAATTGGGGAATTTAAATGATGTGTGGTATTTGCACGTGTAAGGTAAAACGTATGTGTGTGCCTACTTGTCCTTCTAGGAACGCTGAAGTTTAGCTTAGATAAAATATAAGAGTCATATATATTATTATGAATAAGCTTATAAATAAAAGTTATCTCCGCTACTCTACGTTACCTTGTGCTGGGTAACACTTATGTTTTCTGTAATAAAGCATTTTTAGAAACTTCCTTTGTATACTCTCGATTTGAGAAATATGCACAGCGTAGTTAGGGTTCCATATCATGGAACAATATTCTAGCTTGCTTCTAATAAACGCAAAATAGAATTTTTTAAGAGGTTGTATACTTTTAAAAGGTTTAGTGTTCCTCAGAAGAAATCCCAGCATAGAGAAGCTACATTTACATAAATATGAAAAGTGACAATTGAAACTTAATTTATTGTCGAAGACTATCCCTAAATCTTTAAATGTAGTAACTACTTCTAATGGTGTTGAAGCAATGCTATATGTGAATTTAATAGGAAATAATTTACGGTAGAAAGACATT
This sequence comes from Ontholestes murinus, assembly GCA_963969525.1. Classification (NCBI taxonomy): domain Eukaryota; kingdom Metazoa; phylum Arthropoda; class Insecta; order Coleoptera; family Staphylinidae; genus Ontholestes; species Ontholestes murinus. The sequence continues at coordinate 12,789,588 of OZ018398.1, read as the reverse complement.
GACTTACATTTTGTGATGTTTAAGTCTAAACAATTAATAACACTCCATTCGTGGAGTTTAGACAAATCACGTTGTAGGAGTAAACAGTCATCGACAGTCTCGATTTTCCTAAATATTTTCAAATCGTCCGCGTAGTGTAGACAGTTTGAATCAAAGAGTGTGACTACGTCGTTCACGAAAAGTAAAAATAACAATGGGCCAAGGTTAGATCCCTGGGGGACACCGCTTGTACAAATAAACTCACGAGATTTCACGGATTGGTAGTCGACATAGGCTACTCGATTATATAGATAGCTTTTAATGAGTTTAATTAAGTTGATATCAAAACCAAAATTGTGCAACTTATTAATAAGCAATGAAGCAATGTATGATCTACTCCATCAAAAGCTTTTGAAAAATCAGTAAAAATCACATCGACCTGACATCGTTTATCGAGGGTACAAGATACGAAGTCTGTGAAATTACACAGGTTTGCAGCAGTAGATTTATATCTGACGAATCCGTGTTGGTTCGGAGTTATGTATGAATTGCAGTGATTATATATGGCTTCATATAGCATTACTTCAAATACCTTCGCAAAGTTCGATATTAGCGATATAGGCCTGTAATGAATAACTTTATCGATTTCCTTACCTTTATGAATAGGGATGATTTTAGACATTTTCCAGATATTTAAATTTTAAAACTAAAATAAGTAATAACATTGATAGAATTTTGGACTTAGTTATTGCCAGTGAAAAGTTTAAAATTGGTGTAACAAAAAGTGTCTCCCTTATCAAAGTTTATATATACCATCCGCCGTTGGAGATAGTCATTAATTGGGTTGGAAATAGATTGCCTAACTTCGTCCCTCCGGAAAACAACTTCAAAAATAATTTCCGTAATGCTGATCTTCGATTACTTTACTAAGGCCTTTGCGTCATTAATTGGGATAATTAATAAAATAAATAGAACTAAAGAAGCTAAGATTTTGTATGATAATATTTATGAGGCCATGGATAGAAGAATTCCAAAAATAAAGCTCAGAAAACATTACCGATATCCAGTTTACTTCAATAAGGATATCAATTCGTCTCAAGAATAGACGTTTGAAGATATACCGTTGTAAAGTGTCAGCGATCAAAAACTAGACTTAAAGAAGCCGAGATTAATGTAAAAAAGAAAAATTGATTGTGCCTATAATAATTACATTGAATCATCAGAACAGTACATAGCTTCTGACCCTGCTCAATTCTGGAATTTTTTCAATAATAGGAGAAAACACGGCCAAATACCATCAGTGATGACGTGGCATGGAAAATCCCTCGATCGAGATCCTCAAATAGCTCAAGCTTTTCCCGACCATTTCAATGCCAATTACAACATGTCATCAAATCGATCGGGTAACGCCCTATTCGGTGTTTTAGGCAAATTAAAAATAAGCGAAGAGATGTTGCTTAAGGAATTTCGAAGATCCAAGGCAAAATTCACCATGGGAGCAGATAATATTCCGGAATTTTTCGTGAAAGATACTGTTATTATTTTGGCAAAACCACTTACGCAAAATTTAATATTATATTACGGACTGATGTTTTTCCTTCATATTGGAAAATAGTTAAGGTAGTCCCAGTTTTTAAAAAAGGTGAAAAATCTGACATTAATAACTACAGACCTGTATCATTATTATGCAATTTTTCTAAGGTTTTTACGAATATTCGCCACTTATATCTATGCGTCAGTAAAATATCAGACAAACAACACGGATTTGTACCAAAACGATTTGCTTTAACGAATTTAATGTGCAGTACTTAACATATATTTTCAAGTACGAACGAAGGATACCAAACAGATGTAATTTATGTTGACCTATCTAAGGCTTTGGACCGCATGATATTTTAATCAGTAAACTTCAGTCATTTGACCTACCACATAATAAAATTAAGGTTATTAGATCTAATAACGATCTGTTAAATATGATCATAGGGTCAAATCTTGGCCCTTTGTTATTTGTACTATTCGTCAATGACGTGGTTGATGTAGTTGGTTGCAACATATTACTATATGCAGATGATATTATATAAAAATCTACAAAACTATTCAGTGCGAAGATGATTGCAATTGTTCTGCAAGTTGACCTAATCAAATTAAGTCAATGGTGTACAAATAATGAACTTTCTCTTAATTCAGATAAATGTTCTGTGGTATCCTACACGAGAAACATCTCACCTGTAACGTTTGATTATGCAGTTAATGATAGGTTTCTTGATCGAACTAGTGGTATCACTGATTTTGGGCGTTTTCTTTGACCAAAAATTAACATTTAATTTTCATGTTATGAACACAGCTACTAAATGTAATAAACAACTTGGATTTATTATAAGAATGCCGAGAGATTTTAAACATCGAAAAACATTAATAGTGCTGTTTAAATCATTAATACTAAGTAAACTTCTTTACTGTGCTACTGTATGGAGTCCTCATACTTAACATTGTATAAAATATATCGAGTCTGTACAAAAAGGATTTTTGAAATATTTATATTTTAGAGAACATGGTGTATATCCTTATCAGGGTTATGCATTTAATGATTTCCTTGTGGAATGTATTATGCTTTCGGTAGTAATCAACACCACGTATTAAATGTAAATAAAATATAAAATAAATGTGTGTAGTTATTGGACGTGGCTATCTTATCACATCAATTGTCCCATCGTGTGCCAATATGTATTAATAGACATTCATTAACATTTTTATACGAGACATCCCGTTCAAATTATTATGTAAATTTACCTATTGTAAAAATGATTCATCAAATTCAATATACTGTTGATATCTATGCATCATTTAAAGAATTTAAGTCGAAAGCCTTGGAATGTATAATTACTCTCAGGTAGGATTTAATTAGTTTTTATTTATATTTTGTTTTTTATTTTTATTGATTTTGTACAGTTAAATTTCTTTCTTTTCTCTCACTCAAATATGTTATATTTCGTTTTTATGTTTTCTATTAATATTCCTGTTGTAAGACTTATGTAATGTATGTTATGTATGGTCTGTTGGGAATAAATGTATATTATTATTATTAATTAAAACTATAGTTTTCACTGAAAACCCAATGAACTAATTATAATCAATATCAAAATAAAAACTTATTTTCTAAGAACTATTGAGTGTGGTTTTCCTTGGGCTTATAACGACTATTCCTTCAGATTATAATATGTAATTCCTCGACAGTCTAAGAAAGCAGCTACTGATAAAACTCTTGGCCTGAGTCATTTTTGGAAAAGTATATGAACCATAAAAACTATAAATTCTTGGTAGTATTGGCTACAGCATATTGATAAGGTAGCCTTTAATAAAAAGAAAAAACTAGATCCAGCGGAAGTAAAACTGATAAAAAAGCAATCCTCCTCGTCGCCGATATTTGCATTATCCTATAATGAATATTAGAAGGCGATTTCATATAGATATTATGGCAACTACTTGGCCTATTTAAAAGGGTAATTTGCGTGAAAAATGAGTATGTATGTTAACATCGAAGCGCACAAATTTTCGAAAAGGAAATTAGACTCTTAAATATTAAATATTAATTGATTAATGGTTGAGGCGTTCACTTTGTGATACATCTTGAATATTTAAATAAAACATTTTCTTATTATTTAAACATTGTTGCATTATGTCAATCCATTCAATTGGTAGAACTAAAATCAAAGAATATTTAGAGTAGATATTACAACACATTCCTCATATTTAAATAGAACATGAAGTCATGTATTTTTCTATAATATTTCTTTATCCTGCTACAATTATTAAGCGAAGAACGTTCATTTAATCATCAACTATCTAAAGATCTTATTTTGAAAGAGTTTATCATCATATTAAAATATTTTATTTTTCTGTTTATTATGTTGTTAATTGCCTCAGATTTACTCAGAAGCTATTCAACGTACTGATATTAAAGACCAATGCATGTATTTTTATTGGTAGTTGCCTACGTACGAAATTCCTCATGTCAACGTTCTATCTATTAATTACATTCTATCTATTAATTAATTTGTTACTGATACATATATCCAACAAATATGCATATAAAACAATGGCAGGATAATTAACTTTTTTAAATGTATTAGTTTGGCTTAGTTTGTTTTAGTATAATAAGTACTTCATAATAACAACTACTTTCAGTGGTTTTGGAAAGGATTTCAATAATATAAAATTTATATAGCCCTGACTTTCATTAAAAAAGCTTAGTTGAATATACAAAAAATTGTGTAAACTACGCAGCATTTGCAGGAAGTTTATGTTTTTTGCTTAATTTAAAAGAAAAGTTCAGCAAGCGGATATACAATGCTTTTGGAATATTATAATGACAATTCTCGAACTGATAAATTATGTAGGAAGCAGTATACACCTTTTAAGTATGGTTATTTCTTCGTTGTAATCCTCGCTCTGTGAAGTCAAAAGAATACGAAAACAATTAATTAATAGAGGCATTCATCGATAAAAGTCCGAATCAAATACAAGAGAAGCTTACATAATCATTAAAAGTTACTTAGCATGAAGTTTCTTATGACTAAAAACCATGGGAATTAATGAAAAGCAAGGTAATTGGATGACTTATGAACTCAAATCAATTCAGACATTGAAAAACTATTTTTTACTTGCGAGCAGCTGGTTCTTGGCAAAAAGGAAAAGCTTTTTACATCAGATTATAAATGGGAATGAGATATATTAGAGAATCTTAAAATAACAAATCGTTGCCATTGACCTCAACAAAACTCGGCCTTGAATGCAATAAACAATATCATACGAAAAGTTTATGAATCATAAAAATAGATTTTTTAGGAACTATTGGGTGTAAATTTTCTTGGGCCAAAATTCATATAGTTGAGTATATTTCTTATATGTATATTAGGGCCACATCTATGTATATAACAAAATATAACACGTGGATTCAACTATAGTCTAATAAAGCCATCTTTGGAGAAGATATTGATATTAAAATGTGGAATTGCGAACAATAGGAGTTTAGAATATTAACTACAAAAACTGCAATTTCTTTATGATGCCATTAACATATGTACTATATTTCCGTCAAACTATTTTAAGGCACTAATCGAACAGGATTTTGTTTGCTCAGAACTTTTTTGTTTGCTCCTATTGTTCGTAATTCCACATTTTAATGGAAAATTTATTTAAAAACAGTAACTGTCTTCGAGTTAAAATTCAGTGGAGAATTACACATTATCCTTTTAAGGGAAAATACTACGTTTAAACCCAATTTTAGCAACAACAGCAACGTAAGATCAGTCCGAATTCCTGAACTAGAAGAAGAAATTCTAGATTACATAAAAAGAAAATACTACCGCTAGTATTTTGGATATGGCCACGCAGTTTGGAACAACAACAAATAACACTCTAGCGTGTTCTTAGCGATCAACAACTTTATCCCTTATTTATTGTTGTAAAGTTCAGGAAGTTTGCCTGGCCGATTATCCACTACGACTGGAATATTGCCAAATAATGCAGCAGAGGATATAAATTGATGATAAGTTTATAGAAAAAGTTCTTTTTACTGATGAATCCAGTTTTTCTAAAGATGGAATCATCAATTTAAGAAATGCGAATGAAAATCCGAAAATTTCGTAAACTTGGAGATTTCAATGGAGATTCTTCCCTCAACATGTGGGCTGGCATTGTGAGCGATGTCATTTTGTTGCCGTCAAGACTTGATGGTCATTTACACAGGCGGCATTTAGAAGGATTTGGCGAACAATGTGGTATTGACATAATGGTGCCCCTGCGCACACCACAAGGGCTGTGAAAGAATTTCTGGTTGACCGTTTTTCGAAACGGCGGATCGGACGAGGAGCAGATGCACCGATAATATTAGTACAATGTTCTGGAAATAACCTATATTTTATTAAGTCAACTAAAATTAAATTAAAACCGGATTCAACTAAATCTGCTAAATCTAAAATGTTATTTTACCTTTATTAAAAAATAAATGATCTTTATATTATAGACGAACTTGCGTCATAAAACGCCATAAAGAACCATAATTTGAATTATGGCCTGATGAATATTAAAATGCGTAAAGTTTTAAAAAGAATTTTACTCTATTTCAAACCACCGCTCATTAAAAAGTTTTCGTTAGTTCGTAGTCAAATTACTACTAACTACGAACTAGCGAGGACCGAGATAGTTCTCAAAATTTCTCCTTTTAACCCCAAAAAAGATGAGATATGATACAATTTGACGTGAATTTATCGCCTTATCATTTTTAATAAATAATCACATTACTATTATATTTTTGATCTCTACACATGTGGGCTGAAATCAATTCATAAAAACTCGTGCGTCATCGATAAGATAATTATAACACCTGGAATAAGCTGTAACGGATTGGCGAACATTAAATTAGCCATTCCAAAAACTTCCACAATGCAATTTTCCGGTGATAACGTTCATTTTTGTATTATTTTAATCTCGAATTTTCATAACCATAACAGATCGGAAAATATTTTAGAAACATATGAATAATCGAATACTGAATAATAAAAAATCGATTTTATTTTATAGGTTAAGGTCCATATCCACTTGAAATACATAGTCATGCATGACACTGCATATTTTTGTCGTAAAGATAAGTCGACTAATCGTGATTTTAATTTTTTTACAAGGTAAAGAAATAAAATACGTATTGTTATAAAGATTGCAAAAATTAACTAAGCTGGATATTTATAATCAAAAAATAATATCCAGAATACTACAAAAGTGTTTTAAAAACATATGTAATTTACTAATTTCTTTAATGACATAATTATGTACATATTTAATTTTTGTAACAACATACCTGTAGATACATTAATTTATTTACAAACAAGTCATTATTGCAAAATAATGATACTAACATTAAAGAAATTAGAAAATAATAATATTTTCATATATACTTTATATTACGCATAAACTAAATTCAACTAATTAATTGCTTAAATAATTAAACTTTAGCAAAAGTGTGTGTATGAGTAGTAGTAATAGCAGTGTTTGGCTATCAGCGACACATAAATTACAAATAAAATAATTTTACAAAGAAACTTACAAAAATTAAGTCTAAATAAATTTTCTGTAGTGCTAAAATGTTTTGAAATATTTTGTAAGGCTTTTATAAATTATAGGAAAGAGAACATTAAATTATAAGATGTCCCTCTCTAAATAATATGCCGTAAAGAAATTCGCAGAGAAAAAATCTACACAAAGGAAATAACGGGGTAAACACAAATACGTAGACACACAAGAATTGTATAACAATAGAAGAGAATATGAGAACCGTTTTACTTTGCAAACAGCATAAATATAAATGAAGACAATAAACTGGAAATACTCCGGGCAAGTAATTGAATAAAGAGCATTGGCTAGCACAATTATTAAAGGCTTCATGAAAGACATATAAAAGTAGTCGAAGGAAGGAATTATTTTGATATTTAATAAATACAGAAACAGTCGAAACCATAATTATAGTTATATGTTTTCTTCTCTTGAACTGAATAATAACGATAAATTACAGATTATTCAGAAAGTTATTTTTTTCTAAATAAAGGACTTAATTTTATTTGCTTACGGCCAACTTTACACTTAAGCCGTATAATCATTAAATATTTTAACAAGCAATGTTTGCTTGTATGCTTATAAACGAATTCAATTGGTGCTTTTGGTTGCTGTTCAAGCAACAAAAAAATATGTATCTAACGTGTATGGAGATGCATTGTACACCGCCAAAACTAGTTAAAAATGCAGCAACTTCTATAAGGCCAATTATAATAGCATGCAAAGACACGATAAAGATAATAAATTATGTAAATCTTTGAATAACAACTTGTGAGATCTCCGAGAGAAAATTTACAGAATTCCACTGTTTATGAACATTTGAAACGCCCAGGATTAATCTCAAATTTCGACATGAGTTTTTATTGAGGATCTGTTAGACAGCACAACAATTAGTTCTGTGGAGTGAAATCAGTTGGACAAATTGAATGATTCACTTAAACAGAACGAACTAGAATTTATCAATAGAAGGTGTAGCATTTAACAAAGATAATGCAAACTTGTTAAATCACCAAAGGCTTTTAACCACCATATTTTCCAGATTTGACACCCTCTGCTTATTTTATATAATCTATAATTTTTTACACAGTAAAACTTTTCTTTAAATTAGGATGTCAAAGAAGCTGATTCATATTAGCTATGAAAACTACGAAATTACTTTCCGAGCAGCAACCCTATGATAATTAATATTTTCATTTTATTTTTAAGAAAAATACGAATTATTATTATTTTTATATATAATCAAGACTTTCATAAAATTGAATTATTGCTTCCCTGTCAACAATGTGCACTTTCGGCTGTGCTGATAAAATCCTATATAAATCAAAATCCTTGCGTGGCTTTTATTATTAGAGAAGCAATAATTCAATTTTTTACATTATTATTATAGTTATCACTGTTGACATGTCTCTGTAACTACCGAAAGTGCAACACTTTAAACAATAGATATCAACTTTTAATAAAATATGTATCAATAACTTGGCGTACTTATATATTTTAGATATGCTGTTATTAACCCTTGTTCTTTATTATTTTATTTTTATTTATTTATTTATACATCTTTGTACCTCTATCTTAAAAAAATATGCGTACAACAAACCAATTAAAAAAAACGTACTTCAAATTTTGGGCGAAAGAGACACGGGCGGAGTTCACATTAACAAAGTGTTCTTCCACTCTAACCCTTTATTTTCCATGATGCCGAGGGAGCTTATATCCTCTTGCACTTCCGGATTCATTTTTAAATGCTTCTATTTACTATTTTTGTTCCCTTTTAGGAGAGAATTTTTTGGCTGTTAATGTCAGCATGACAGATATATATATATATATATATATATATATATATATATATATATAATTATAGTTTCGGATTTCATTGTATAAATTCTTTAATAAACTGAAAATGTACTATTTCTTATATAGCATCCCAAACATTATAAGCTAAGTTTTAACTAATATTTTATGTTCTGCAATGAATCAATGGAGATTGGATGAATTGTATTTTCTCTTTTTTTAATTTAGATAACCGAAATATTCATTTTAATGTTCAACTACTAAAGTTCATTTTACAGAAAGAAATTCGTTCAAACCAGTGTTGCTTTGATAGCCTTGCTATTTTGTAACACGCAAATTACTTTTGTATCATTCAATGTCTGTCGAAGTATTAGCTAGAGAAGTAGTTGTATCAAAAGTGATTTGTTCTTGTAGTCTTAATAAGACTCATTTGTTGTAGATTTTACGAAAATATTTTCGTTTTTTTTCTAATTATTACTATAGATTTATGTGCAAGCATATCTTCCTCTTAGCTAAAAGAGGTTTTTAAAATAAATTTTAAATAAACCGCCGATCAACTTCCCTTCCACTCACTATCCCTGTCTCAAATATTCAAACATCCCACCTTGAAGGCAGAGCTTCTGCAGCTCTATTTTTGGACGTTCAGAAAGCGTTCGACTCTGTCTGGCACCAAGGTCTATTATATAAGTGTCACCTCCTAAATATCCCTCCCCATATCATTTTCATTATCAAACAATTCCTTTTTCATAGATCCTTAAAAGTCAAAATCCATAATTCATTTTCTTCTTCCTTTACTCCTGAATAAGGACCCCCTAAAGGCTCTCCTCTGTCACCTTTGTTATATAACATTTTTTATGCTGATGCTACAACCCTGATCCTCTCTACTTTAACCCATTCAAATACCTCCTGCAATTTGCAGCCCTAATTACACATGCTCCCACACTACCAAAAGCCCTTCAATCCCTCCAAGAGCTTATTGACTCCCTTCAACGATGGTTTGCAAAATGGCGCATTAAAATCAATCCCCACAAATCACAGCTCATAATCCCTTATCATCACCCCAACAATTCCCCTCACAAAGTCCATATTTCCCAAACTATGATCCCTCCCGCAGTTTCCGTAAAATACCTGGGCATAACCATAGATCAAAAAATCAATTTTAAAAAACATACAGCCATAGTAAAAAGCAAAATAACTTCTAGAGCAAAATGCTTTAGAAGCTTAACTTATAAGAATAAAGGCATCAATACCAAAACAGCTGTAGAAATTTATAAGATGATCTGCCTCCCACTACTTGACTATTGTTGTGCCCTCTATCACAAACCCAGCAATCCAATATCCCGCAATATTGAAGTTAGTGAGCGAGCATCTCTCCGCACCCTAACAAAACTCAGGCATCCTCTAAATCCTTTACATAATCCTTCCAACCAACTCCTCTATGATAGAACCCTAGTTATCCCCATTCAAGAACGCTATCAGAAAAATTCTCCAAAAATCCTTTCAACTTCCATATATTATCCCTTTACTGTCATGTTTTGGTTTTTCCTATTATTTTATAATTTTACGTTTAACGTTGTTATAAACAACCTATTTCTTATCTCCGCTTCAAAAATGTAACATTGTTTATGAAGCTAATTACAAACATCAACGCGACAACATAAACTCCATTCAGTAACATCATATGAAAGCCATATGTCAAGCTTCAAGATTAAACATAGGCGTTTTGAATTCAATAAATTTAATCTCAGCGATTTTAGAAATTGTTATTCACCCGTTTGCATCGATGAATGCCTTTATTATGTCTTCATCAGCTTCAACTGGTCTTCCAGAACACGGTACATCAACATAATTATTGCCTGATCAAAACATGTTTTCATCCATGGTTAGGTGTAAAGTTGGCTGCTATTATTATTACCTACTAAAACTACTATTTTTCTTCTTCCTGCATTGACTGCATTTGCAACCATTGTGTAAACTAATTACAGTCGTGAATAAAATATTTTATAAATAAATATAAACAAAATCCTTAAAATTATGATTTCAATTAAAAAAAAAATTAAGTAAATCAAAAATTAACAAAACTAAAGGATAAGATGTTAAAAATATAGAAGCCAAAATTTGTAAATATCAATCAATTCACATCAAAAGTTAAAAAAGGTTGAGCAATATTTATTTATGCACATGAAGCAACGATATGGTGAAACAATGGTAGCAGTGTCTCTACATAACGAAGGAAAACTCTTTAAAGTTACCTTTCAACAAACAAAACAACTAAGAAATTATTTAACTTTTTAAATTAAGAAAACAATTTTAATATTTGTCAGATTTAGTAAATCTTAATTTTGACATTACAAATTAATATGCCTTTAAATGTTAATAAAAAGAAAGATATCAGGATATCTATAGTGAATTTTTGAAAGCCATTAATTTTGGTTATAACAGTTATCTCAGTTTCGCTTTAACCATTGTGTTCTGTAGACGTCCAAATTTTATTATGGATAAATATACGCCACAAGAACGAGCAGAAATAGTGACAATATTTATTGAAAATAATCCTTCCATTATTGCCACTCAGCGGAAATTGCGTCAAAAATATCATAATCGTTCAGTGCCTCACAAAACCACAATTTATCGTTTACGTGCGAATTTTCGACAGTACGGTACGACAGCAGACAGGCCTCGTTCTGGAAGACAACGGACGTCTCGCACGCTGAAAATGTGGCTCTAGTGTGTGATAGTGTTGCAGAGTCTCCAGAAACATCAATTGGGAGACGGGGTTCCCAGTTACACATTACTGCACGCAGTTTAAGGCGAATTTTGAAAATGTTCCCGTACAAAATTCAAAATTGCTACCGAGAGATCATGATCAACGAGTTGAGTACAGTAATGCAATCCTAAGGCTGTCTGGTGAAATTGAAGATTTTTCGTCTAAATTGATAATGTGCGATGAAGCCCATTTTCTTCTCAGTGGCCACGTCAATAAAAAGAACAGTCTGTTTTGGGAACACACAATCCTCAATTAATTCATGAAACATCATTGCATCCACTAAAAACAACTGTATGGTGTGGTATTCATGCTGGAAACATCATTGGTCCCTATTTTTTTGAAAATGACCAAGGTGTTGGAGTTACTGTTAATGTTGAACGGTACCAAGACATGATTCGAAATTTTCTTGTGCCTGAAATGGAAGAGCAAGGACTAGAGGACATGTGGTTTTAGCAAGATGGGGCCACAGCACACATAGCTCGTTCAACAATTCAATTATTGAATGACGTTTTTTCCGCATTTGACAGCAGCAGACTTTTTCTTATGGGTTTTTTTAAAATCAAAAGTTTATGTGAATAAGCCCCAAACGATTCAACATCTTAAAGACATTATCCGTCACGAAATTGAAGAAATTCATCCCGATATGTTGAAGGATGTCATGAAAAATGCCCTAAAAAGAGCCGAAAGTTGCATAGCGAATCGCGGTCACCATTTAGCCGATATAATTTTTCAATCATAACGAAAAAAAAAAATGTAAAGACCAAATAAACTTTTTATGAAAACCAAACTTACTTATCTTTTTTTTGAACAAAGTTATACGCAAACAAAATGGTAGCGGGACTTTTGCCCCACCTTGTTCAATAACTATTCTTTGAATTAGATATCGGTCAGTCTATGAAAGGAAGCTAATAATTAGAAAAAACACGAAAACATTTCGTAAATCTACAACTACTACTAAGACTACAAAACAAATAACTTATTGAAACAACTTCTTCTCTGGCTAATACCTCGACAGATATTGAATGATGCAAAAGTAATTTTCGTATTACAAATAACAAGGCTATCAAAGCTACACTAGTTTAAACGTATTTATTTCTGTGAAATAAACTAAAAATAGTTTATTTGTGGTTGAAACACAGTTATTTTTTCCATTCAGTATAAAATGACTTTGTATTACAATGTATTTTCTTGTCCATGTTTAAATAAATAACCTTGATAAAATATGTTTTTTTTCGACAGCTTTTGTTTGAATTTAAATGCACTTAATAATAATATGTATCAATTTTTAATTTAAATTAGCAATAATTATACTTATTATTACTCACCAGTTACTCATCGTTCATAAAAGAATCATTTCTACAGAAAGGCTTTTAGGTTTATAAAACAAATAATTCCTTATTAGATCCCTGAGTATATGTGAAAAATTAATTAGTATTCACCGTATCATCCTTTGATAATGGTTGTAATAAGCCTAAACACGTGTCAGGAAACTGAATATATTAATATGGAAAATAACAAGTGTTTTTTTTTTCAAATGTATCTATTATATTTTTCCATCAAGCAGAGAACTTTGTATGAAAAATGTTTTAAAATCTAAGAAATCTAAGTACGTAGACTAAGACGACCCAGAAATGCAAAACACTTTTTTTAACGTGCATCTTATGAAATTTTGGGACTTGCAACTGATCTGCATTATACTAGAGGCAGGTATTATTTGAGTAATAATGGATTCTTCACTACGACCGTTGCTATCTATTATATCTTCAAAGGCAGGTGAAACATGTCACAAAGCGGTAATAACAAAAATGGTATAAATTGAACGAAATTTTTAAATACATCTTATCGGTTTGCATACAGGGTGAATAGTAAATGGGTCAAAAGCTTTACGTTACACATTTTTTTCATTATTTTTTATTAAAAATCGCCAATAACATAAAAATATAATTATATTATTAATATTCATATTATATATTAAAACTATTAATGCAATAAATGTAAATGTAAAGGTCTTCCAGTTTTCAAAGAATTACAGCTTAACTGAAGAATATAATTTTGTTACATTTTGCCCACATATTTTCGATTAGTTTGAGATCTAGATACATTGCACAGTGTTCAATTATATCATTCCACAGAATTCAGGATCATTCTTGACTTTTGGAAGACATTGTTGTCGCTTAATCTAAATTACCAACTCCAAATAATGGCATATATTATCAATATGCTGATCTCATTTTTCTTTTAATGTGGATATTGCAAATAAAATAAAATCATAGTTACAATTGTGGTAAAAAATGTACGTATTTTATTCAGTTTCAAAATTATAAGCCTTTTGTTACGTCTTTTCTAGTTGAATATCAGATTTTTAAGTGCATAATTCGCATAAAATAATAATATAATCAAGTATATAAAAACCAAATCACTGGCCACAAATTTGACTGATATATTTATATTCACTAAAACGCATCTGCATGCCCTTGTTCAATTAAGTGCAAAATTAATTCCAGTTTATGACGTTTTGTTGTAATTGTATCCATATACATGTGGATATAAACATGAAGAATGATTTTATTTGAATAAATTTGTTTAAATATAAAGATTTTGTCACTTATCTTAGTTTAACTATTTACTTTGCTTAATAAAACCTTATCTTTTGCTATTTACTATGTCGGTAGTGTAAATATATTTGAATTTCTTACAAATTATAGAGTCTAATAAATTTATTTAACTTAAAGATAGACGCATTGTTCTTTTCGGAATTTACCTGTAAAATTAATTGACTATATTTAAACCACTAAAGTACAACACAACACTAAGGTTACCTTATACTACTGACTATAAAAAATCAGACCTCTAGCACCAGAGTAATTTCAGAAAAGTTTTAACCAAGCCTAAATTCTTGTTCTGTAAGTTTTAGTAGATATCGTGAAGAATGTCGTCTCTATTCGCAGGCATTTTTATAGTCAGTACATTATATTGAAATTTTGGTACTAAAAATTATAATCTGCAAAACTAAAAAAAGTGTGTGAAACTTTGCGATTAAGTTTCTTGTGTTTTAATGTAACAAACATAAAGAGAATTAACTTAATAATTGTAAATGCGCAAATAAATATAAAATGTTTCTAATATATACTCATCAAACATTCCTTAATAAATTTTAACGTTGCTATTTATATTATAATTAATACTTTATAGTAATTATATATAATTCAGAGCAAAAACACGTTTTCATGAATATTAAATAATTATATAAACTGTGAAAAATTGTATTATTGTCCGAATATACGTTTATATCGAAGGGGAGGAGAGTTGTCGATCGCCTAAATCGAACCAGGTCCTTTACTTAAATTAATGAATTTTTATGCGATCTGGTATAGACATTTATTTTCACTGAAGTCGATAAGTAGGATCAAAGAGTCAGTACCAATAGTTTTCTTTAGAATGACAAAATGTTATATTTAAACGACTTTAATCGTGGGTAGTTGATTAAAAGTTCACTTGGTTCGTTTCACTTTATTTTTTATTTTAATATCCGACTAATTTCGGCACTGGGCCATTATGGTCGAGCCGCCGAAAGCTGACTGTGACTCATGAATTTTCGTACTAATAATTAATATCTATCTCGTTCTATTATCCTGAGATTATTGGGGCAGAATGAAATGAAAGACGAAACGTTTGTCTGCATGTAAAATAATTGGGAACGTAAAACGTACGTCCTAGCTCGCGCTTACGAATTATTTTCATAGTTTTGACATATAAACATAACCGTGTTTATCTTTTCTCTTTATTGTGTCTATCGAACTAATAATAGTTATTTAAGGTACAAGTGTAAAAAGTGATGCTTTATTGCACGAACTGGCGTTTAAAAACACGAGCGAGGAACGAGCGAGTTTTTTTAAAGCCAGGAGTGCAATAAAGAAACTTTTTACACGTGTGCCTTACAAAATTTTATCTTCGATCGTAAAGGATTTCAAAGAATATATTCTTATGAGTAATATTTTAATGTCATTTCAATAATTCAATGAATGAAAACATATTTTACCCGCAGTGCACTAATGAGAGCGTTACTTAGCAACCAGTAAACAAGTTGCACAAATAATAAATTATATAATAAATTTAAAAATACGAAAACATTTCGTGAATCTACAACAATGAGTCTTACTAAGACTACAAAACAAATTAATTTGAAACAACTAACAATTAATACTGACGTAAGTTTTAAATAGTAATATTGAGGTTATTAAACATTCTGAACTGGAACTAATTATATTTAGAGAACTACAGAAGCTTGCGGAGTCAGTGCAAGTACAGTAATGCGTACTAGACATCGTTTTAGTGCTGCTGAAGCTGCGGGTACTTGTTATTCTAACGCCGCAAAAGAATCGACAACGCAAGAAAAGCCTCTCAGTTGATGTACCAAATTACATTAAAGATGCTGTAAAACGTGAAATTTACGAAATGCATAGTAAATGTAAGTTTTAATATCTATTTACAAGAAATAATAATTATATGTGTCATTTTAATACCTAACATCGACACAGTTAATAAGAAGTGCCCTACAACTATAACATATTTTTAATATCATACATTTTAGTGTTACCAGTAACAATAAAAAGGGTTATTGATAAATTAAAAGAAGATAATATCTTCGAATTCAAAAAGACCAGTTTGCGTTCAGTTATGACCTCAATTGGATTCAAATTTAAGATAGATGATGAGAGAAGAGGACCTTTTGAACAATCGCATGTTGCTGCAGCACGTGCCAAATTTTTACAGGAGTATTTCATAAATAAAAAGGAACTGTTATTTGATCCACTTTTCTTAGGCGAGACGTGGATTTTCAGCAGAGGTTCCACAAAACGAAGCTGGCACGATAATGATAAAAAATCCATAAGAAAAAAAAACAGTTGGCGGAGGAAAAAGGTAACTTTTATTTCAAAGTATCTAATTCATTTTAACAAACCCTAATAGACTCAGAGCTAGTGAACAATTTGTGTGATTCATACTAGCTGAATTTTAAATAAAATGAATGTAATTCTTCTGAGGGATAACTGTTACTCCTAAGTATTTTTAATTTAAAAAATAATGTATATAAATAAAGTTAAAGTTGCTGAAACTATAGTCACAAAAAATTAAATGCAAATTATACAAACTAAAAGTGTTTTTTTAAAAAAATATATAACGAAGTTGCAGCCTCCATTATAAAAGTACTTCATCACAAAATTTACAATGTAAGTGTTTCTCTCATAATATGGCTTTGTTACAGGTTCATTGTTCCAAGTACGGGTAACAGGGACGGTTTTGTGGAAAGTCCATCCTTAATATTTGCTTCTAAAAACATGTATTTGTTTCAGGTTCATTGTTCTAGGCGCAGGTAACAGGGACGGTTTTGTGAAAGGTGCATCATTAATATTTGCTTCTAAAAACAAAACGCATGACTACCATGATAATATGGATGCTGATTTGTTTAAAAAGTGGTTTGCAGAAAAGCTACTCCCTAACTTTAGGCAACCGACCTTAATAATTTTAGACAACGCTTCATACCATTGCCGACTAGCAGAGAAAGTCCCAACTGCCAGCTGGAAAAAAAAATATGTTAATAGAGTATTTATCCAATAAAAATATCACATTTTCGGTTGACACGCTGAAAGTAGAATTGCTGGCATTAGCAAAAGAGCATTCAATAACAATAAAAATTGAAATTGATGAATTGGCACATCAAGGAGAACATAAAATTCTGCGCTTGCCACCTTATCACTGCCAGTTCAATGCAATTGAACTTGTATGGGCAAATTGCAAAGAACACTATAATAAAAATATTGGCAGAGAAGGGTTTGGAGATGACAAGGTGCTAGCAATGTGGAATGAATCCCTAATAAGGGTTAACAAAAAAACATGGAAAAAATGAATAGAACATGCTAAAATCAAATGGAGGAATGGTGGAAGATCCTACAAAAATTTGAGGGTATTCAAGAACCTATAACCTTTACTCTAGGAGATGGCTCGAGCAGTGATGAAAATTATGATCTGTCATCATCTGATTAATATAATTCGCTTTTTTTAATCAAATACATATTCATTGTACAGTTTACTGAATTCCTTTACTAATAAATTAAAAATACAAAAACATTTCGTAAATCTACAACAATGAGTCTTACTAAGACTACAAAACAAATCACTTATTGAAACAACTACTATGGCTAATACCTCGATATTGAATTATACAAAAGTAATTTGCGTGTTACAAATAGCACGGGTATCAAAGCAACACTAGTCTGAATGTATTTATTTCTGTTAAATAAACTTATAAATAACTAAATGTACTTTCATTTATTAGTTTATTTAACTAAAATAAATATATTCAAACTAGTGTTGAAAAAAATGAAAAATTGTCGAAGAACTATTCGCAGTATTTCTTTCGCAATTAATTTTCCAAAATCAACTTTGTTTGATATATTTAAACAGCAAAAAACTATTTTAAACGAATATCTTCTGCAGTTGAACTTACTTTAACAGATAAAAATAAATTGGAAATATTACAGTTTTATTTGTCAAAGGTAAATTTTACCATTAACAGATTTTTTGATGATTTTTATGACTATTGACGAAAAATGGTTTTATCTTACTAAAATGAAACCCTCTTACTACCTAATGTAAGAAGAAGAAGAACCTGAGAGAAACTGCAAAAGCAAAATATTTATCACTAAAGTGATGTTTATGGCTCCAGTAGCTCGATTACGCTATGATACACATCGAGCATTATTTTGATGGTAAAATTGGAATATGGCCATTCGTAAGAACCGGCTCAAAGAAATTCTAAGAACAGCCCTGAAGGAACATAAATAAAGACAAATGTGGAATCTGTTACAGCAGTGCATTGTAAAAAATTGATTATAGAAAATATTATTCCAGCGATTAAATCAAAATTTCCGTAATCCTATAAAAACAAAACAATTTACGTACACCAACATAATGCAAAACCACATTTCTCTGATAATGATGAAGATATTGTTGCCGTAGGTTTTGCTGATGGTTGGAATATTAAATTTAAGTCACAACCTCTAAATAGTTCCGATTTAAACGTTCTTGATTTGGGTTTTTTCAACTCAATACAGCCATATGGGTTCGCCAAACACAATTGATGAATGGATTTATTGTGTTCAATATTCATTTAATAAATTAGAAATAAATACTCTTGATAACGTTTTTACCACACTGCAAACATGCATGGAATCTATTATGTTGACGAGTGGAGGAAATTCCTATAAAATTCCTCACATAAATAAGGCAAAACTTCTTCGCGAGGGTTGAGTACCTTCAAAATATTTATGTTTCCAAAAAGCGTACAATAGGGCCAAGTCTTATTTTCAATAAATTTATGTTTTAATAATTATTTGTACTATATTTAATTATATTTTGTTAAAAAATTAAAAAAATATGTTAAATTTTCGTTTTATATAATTTATACCATATGTATACCATATTTCCGGACAGAGGGAGTATATGACATTCGAGAATATTTAAATTTCCCGCCTCAATGTTGAATCAAATTTCGTTATGGACATACGTTTATCTTAAACTTGATTCATACAATATAAAGCGATGAGTCACAGTCAGCTCTCAGCGACCCGACTATATCTAGAATAATGTACAAACGTTTATATATATAGGAAGGGCTTCAGGTAATAAGCACGTTTTAAATCAAGGAAACACAGAAGTCTTCATTGTCGTTGACCATATTTTTGCCTGATGCTCGGCCTCTATTAATCACTAGGCCTTCCCGGTAGTTGAGAATATTTCCATTATTACCTGAGTACAATATTTTATAATATTGAATTGACGAGGCGTATACATTATGGAACTCTATAACAAATTGAAATAAAACAACCTGCGTTGTTGGGAGGGTTTCACATTTATTGTTGAACACTGCAACATGTTGCGCCTTCAGTCATGTGAAGCCACTGTGTGGTGAAACATGTTGCAGTATTCACCAATAAATGTGAAACCCTCCCAACTGTGTTGTTTTATTTCAATATTTTATAATTATGCACGCTAGTAATTATAAGTTACACAATGTTTTACAAAATCAGTAGTATATTTATTATTCTAGTCTACAGCGTCACATTCTTCACATGTTATCTCATATATTCCACTTCTTTTCGTCTTATGGTTTTCTATTTTGATTTTGTTATTTATTAGCAGTTTTCCTAAATTAATTGAATTGGTCATAATAATATTGCATTCTTTACTTTCTAATGTGTTTTTGATTTTTTGTAATAAATGAAATTAATACAATATTATTATGACCAATTCAAACTTAATTTAGGAAAACTGCTAATAAATGTGATCGTTATCCCTCTGTTTGAACCAAAACTTGAGTTCTGATTTCAGTCACGCTTTTTTGGCTTTTTGTATAGTTTTCATCGCTGCTGTTGATTTTGATTTGGTGGCTAGTTATACAAATTTTGGGATAACGTCCAGTTTTAAGCATTTCTGGTTAAATATTGCAATTGGAGTTGTTTTTCAATTCGTAATTTGAGATACGTCAACACCAGCGTTGATAAAATATTTGATGGTAGGCCATTTACTTCGTGGTATATCTTGAATAACTTGTAATTTACAAGTTAACTTGTCCAGATTGTCAAGGTGTATATAACTGGCAGTTTAGTTTAGATTAAAAGAATGTGAAAAATTATATCAATCCAAAAACAATAGTTCAACATTTTTGAAACACTTATTGGACGCGCACCATAATTTCGGCAAGAATGTACTATTAGTAATCCACTTTTCGGAACCGAAAAATGAATTTACTAGAAGCGGTCGAAGTTTACAAGGCCAAAATTAATCCTGGAATTAAACTACCAGACTGATATAATGTATAAGCTCCGTAATTTAAGTTACTTCTTAGTTTGATAACGACTAGCTTACAAG
Source organism: Ontholestes murinus (assembly GCA_963969525.1). Taxonomy (NCBI): domain Eukaryota; kingdom Metazoa; phylum Arthropoda; class Insecta; order Coleoptera; family Staphylinidae; genus Ontholestes; species Ontholestes murinus. The sequence continues at coordinate 12,769,016 of OZ018398.1, read as the reverse complement.
GGTAGATTGAAAAGTTTCCGGAATGGGCAAGAGATGGCGCGCGTATCCTGAAATTGTTATGATGGTTGTCAAGGCTAACCTATTTTAGGTAAGCTGTCAAATTTTCAGACACGTGCGTCGTTCCGTTTTTGTTTACTAGGATATCTTGTGAAGCAAGTCAGGCACTTTTGCAAAAATGGATAAAAACTAATTTCGTGCAGTCATCAAACATTTCTGGATGGATGGGTCGCACGGGGCACGGTCTGGAGAGTACGGGGGATGCGGCACCACCTCGTAGCGCAATTCAACCAATTTAGCATTGGCGATTCGGGATGAATGGGCCGGCGCGTTGTCGTGGTGGAAGAGCACTTTTTTCCGCTGCAAATGAGGCCGTTTCTCCTTCAATATGCCATTGAATTGATCCAATAAATCGCTGTAGTTTTGTCCCGTGATAGTTCTTCCCTTCTGCAAAAAGTCGATGTGTATCTCACCTTGCGAATCCCAAAAAACGGTGGCCATGACCTTTCCAGCCGATGGGACAGTCTTTGCCTTCTTCGGTGCAGATTCGCCTGGAGAAATCCACTGTTTCGACTGCTGCTTGGTTTCTGGTGTGTTTCGTCCACGGTCACGAATCGCCCAAAAAAATCCGTTGGATTACGCTTTAACAAGGCCAAACACTCTTTCGAAGTGGTCACACGATTTCGCTTATTGTCCATAGTCATCAAACGCGGCACCGATCGCGCCGACAGCTTCCTCATGCCCAAATGTTCGTGCACGATATTTTGCACACGTTCATATGAGATGCTCGTGGTCTCTACTATTTCGCGCAACTTCCCTCGTCGATCGGCTAACACGAGATCATGGACTTTGTCGACCATTTCATCATTTGTGGCCGTTTATGGACGTCCACTGCGTGGTTCATCCTTGGTGCTCGTACGGCCATGTTTGAACTCGCTAACCCAGAAACTAATAGTCGAAAATGAAGGTGTGGATGTGCCATGAACTTTCTGCAAAATATCTCGTATCTCCGTCGCCTTTTTCCCATCCTTCCAAAAATGTTTGATGACTGCACGAAATTCGTTTTTATCAATTTTTGCAAAAGTGCCTGACTTGCTTCACAAGATATCCTAGTAATCAAAAACGGAACGAAGCACGTGTCTGAAAATTTGACAGCTTACCTAAAATAGGTTAGCCTTGACAACCATCATAACAATTTCACGATACCCGCGCCATCTCTTGACCATTCCGGAAACTTTTCAATCTACCCTCGTATAGTCAAAACTATAGTCACTGTGTAATTCCAAAAAATATAGTGATAAAACAAAGTTATTGTGTTTTAATTACATCTCATTTAAGATCAACCATCAAATATATTTCATTTTTTCAGCACGGAAAAGTGAAAATATTGTGCCCAGAAAAACAAATGGAATTGGCAAAAGAGGCTTATAGAAATAAAACAAAACTATTAAAAATTGGTTCAGTTTTCCTTTGCAATAATGCATATTTAAACAACATGATCCAATACTTAAAGTGTCAGAAGTGGGTATATGAAGCCTGTGGAGGAGTTTAAAAAGAGGCTAAGTTTATTATTGTTGATAACTGTTTAAGTTAAATAGTATTATATTATATTTTACTTTTTATGTTTTAGTTCTCAAACTAAGATTTCTTTTATGATTTTTTGTAACCAATTTTAATCTACCATATGATAGTTTGTACCATTTAGGATACCAATGGTCTATACCGTATGTTTGCATTATTTTAGAAATCTTCACACCACAATCATCTATCAATGAAAAGTTAAAAAAACGACACTTTCGATAGTTAATAAATAGATGACAATCATTGTAGTTGCTAAAATATTTACTAAAGAATATGTAAGAGGTACGCATTAAGCAACTATCCCCTATATTTAGCCAGAAGCAGTATCACAGGTAAACCATAAGTAAGTACCCACTTCTATTATATGGTATTTTATTTATTTATTTATTTATTTATTCCAATAGGCTTATATAATGTTCCAAAATTGTATAAAAGATCCATTTTAAACTTTGTCATACTTTCTTTGATACTTTGGTATATCCTATATTGGCCACATTTAAGGATATGTATTTTAGGCCCTATAATTTTAATGAATTTGGTACTTTTTCAAAACTCAAGACAAATCTTTTTCTATTGCGCGGTTATGTAGTGATTCTTTACTGGCCTAATAATAATCGAGAGTAGCCAACTTTTTATATGACATAATAAATATGCAACATAATACTATTCTTTATCGGTAAGTGTTTTCCTTGTTTTTTGCCTTATTAATTGCTGATATAATACAAATGAATAACATATATATATTCGTATTTAAGACTTTATTTAACATAACAAGTTGAATTCCATAGCCAAACTGTCGTTGAAACAAAATTGTAAAAGGCTCCAATATCTTAGGAAATGAAATAATATAGTATTATAATTTAGGAATAACTTTTATTTTATTAAATATGTTTTTCCTAATCCATTACCGAAATATATTGTATGACCTAGTAAATCTAATAGAAAATTAATAAAATATAGAATAATAAAATTCTACACAAAACACCTCAAAGGCCAAACGTCCGCCGTTGCCTTCTTAGATATTAAAAAAGCGTTTGGCTCTGTTTGGCATCGAGGTTTGGTTTACAAATATCTCCAATTAAATATGCCCCGTTACCTCATCATTTTAATCCCCAAATTCCTAACAAATCGCTCATGTAAAGTAAAAATCCGTCAGTCTTACTCTCATTTATTCGAAATCCCACAAGGCTTCAATCAAGGTTCCCCCCTTTCACCTATCCTCTATAACTTATATTGTTCAGACATTTTCAACCCCGATCTTGATTTCTTTAACCCAGACTTATATCCACTCCTATTTCCCGACAACACTGCCCTAGTATCGCATGCTCCCACCCTACAATCTTCACTATCATCCCTTCAATCGTCACTGAATTCCCTTGAAATATGGTTTCCAAGTGGCGCATTGAAATAAATCCCTAAAAATCCAAGCTTCTCACCTCTTTCCACAGAATAATTCCTTCGTCGCCCAAAATCAAATTCCCCTTCCCATACTTGTAAATACCTCGGAATATTATTTGACTCCAAATTATCATTCAAACCCCATGCCCTCCCCCTAAATCCAAACTCAAAGCAAGGGTGCGGCATTTCCGATCACTTACTTATAAAATGACGATGTGGCCATCATAGAACTTTCCCTATAATTTATTCGAAAACTATGAGGTTTACGCAAAAAAAGCTATTCTTAATAATTTGTTGAGTTTTAAATTCTCTATAAATATTTATAATATTTATTATATTATAAATATTATCTTTTAAGATAATTATGAAAACGCTTCTTTTTTAACTCGGAAGTTTCTAGATCTAAACATTTAGATAAAAGGCAATAAATAGTAGGAAATGTTTGAAAAAAACCATGAAAGAAAATTTTGAAATTATTGAACAATTTTAATGAAGCAAATTGCATATTGACAATAAACTCTTAATAATAATCTCGAAGAAATGTATTATTCTCTTGGAAAATTTAGATAAATTAAAGCAAAAAAACTGGTAAAATATTCTAGTAGCTTCCAGAAAAATCCCTCAAATCTTGGAATAAAATTCTTAAAAAATTTGAACATAATAAAGAACTCAAATTCAAATAAAACCTCGAGAATTTACTAGAAAATTTAAGAAATTTGTAAAAAACCTGGAAACAATCTAAAACCAAGAAATTATTCTTCTAATTTAAAAGAGATACTTCTAGAAAATCCCGATAAGATAAAGAAGAATTAGTGAAAAATTCTTGAACTAGGAAGGGAAGTTGTTGAAGGATTCTTGAAAACTAAATATATATCAATATGTAAAGAGACTGCTGAGAAAATCTATAAACCTAATAATATAAAAATCTGCTGGCAGTGTCGAAGAAAACTCTCGCAATTTAAATGAGACATTTTGCAAAATGAATGAGAATATAAATAAAATAAAGCAAAAAAACAACAAAAAAACTATTTTTTTTTTACATTTTAGAAACAAATAAAATTCAGGTTAGCTCTGAGCTTTCTATAATTATCCACCCATTTTTTATGTTTTTTTTTTAGTAATTCTAAATTTCAATAATGTTTTCAATTGTTTACGATAAGGTAAGGAAAGAAAAGGCATTAGGAAGCTGGAAGAAATTTTCTGGAAAATTTAGAAACCTTGAAGAAAATTTTTCGAATCTAATAAAAGTGAAATTCTACGAAAAATTTTTAATAGTACAAAGCAGGAAATATAGTAGAATTCCTGAAACTATATAAAAAATAAATAAATAAGATTTTTGACAAAATAAAGAAGACTAAGTAAAAAGATCTGGAAAGTAAGTAAAAAAATTTGAAAAGTTTCCTAAGAAAAATCTCTTAATCTGGAAGGAAATGTGCTAAAAAAATCTACAAAATTCTGGAACTTTAAAGAAAAATATCAAAATATGGAAGAAAGTTTACTAGTAATTTCTAATAAAAAAAATCGTGAAGGAAAAATTTAAAGAGAAATTACTGGAATATTCCAGAAATAATATAAACCTACAAGAAATTCTCGTCATTAATTTGGAAGAGATATTTTCGAAAAATTGATGAAAAGTAGCTACAAACCTTAGAAGTCTATAAGATGAATTTCTAGAACATTTTAGAAGCCTCCAAACAAATTTTAAAGTGGACAAATTGTGCAAAAATAGATTAAATAAAACAAGTAATCATAAAAGATCTTAGGATGATAAAAGAACAATCTATAAACATCGAAAACGAATGTCGATATTTGAAGAAAACAATACGAGAAAATCTAGCTAAAATAAAATTTCAAAAATAGAAAGAAAAATAGCAAAAAACTAATTCTAAAATTCTAGAGAATCTAAACAAATTTCATTCAAATCAAATAAAGCGTTCAATTGTTATAAACAAAAGAAATAAAAAATTTTGAAACTTTGAAGCCAAATTCCGGCTTAACCGTAAATTTTTGGATATAGATAAGTTGCGTTAAATCGTCATATTTTGACCCCAGGAATCTATGGTCCAGCCATTTCCCCACATTAACGGGACACCCTGTATATAAAGCGATTTGTCGCGCTTTGCTTGATTATAGCTCTATCCTCTTCACCCAATGTAGTCCTACAACTCTCCATCATTTCCTTGTAGCAGAAAGATCAGCACTTCGCACCTTGATAAAACTCCGCCATCCTACTAACCCACTCCACAATTCATCCAATGAAAAAACCTAAATTACTCTGATCTCCCAACGAATGTTAGCCATTGCTGAAAAATTTTCCTCTAAACCCCATAATTTCAACCTCCTGAATAAATATTGTATTCCTCGCAATCCCAACATCCTTCCTAAATATCATCATCCAACAATCACATTACATCAATTCATTTGTTCGCATCATCCCGATAGTTAGTCAACTACAGTTCAATTTTTACTTGTAACGACAGGGCAGAAAGACCTAAGGTCGATGTCCCAGACAGGTAGGTTCTAACCCCATCTGTTAACATTTATAATTACTTTGTATTGTTAAAATTTAAAAAAATGTAAGTGTCTGTAATAAACATGTTCTGTATACAGGGTGACTGACGAAAAACCTTTGGTGCTGTATCTCGCTTATTTTTTATGCGATTTTAATAAATAAAATATCAAATTAAACCATTTTTAAAAGACTTTAATAGGATCTGAACTGTTATTTTTTCTCGCACTCAGTTTTTGACAAAATACGATCAACATTTTTTTTTTAAATTGCACTGTATATATATTTTTATTGATTCGCAAGGAGATTTTTTTTCTGAATATAAAATTGTAGACAAATTTATCCATACATCAAACTTTAGTCGAGAAATTGAGGATTAAAAAAATAAATAAAAAGTCAAGTATCCATTGTAAACAATATACAGACCCTATTTTAAATGTCAAAAGTGACAGTGACAGCCATTGATACAATACTGCAACGATTTTTAATTATTTCATAATTAAAATGTTGCAATATTTCAAACACTGTACTAGAATTTTGTGCTTCTACAGACATCGTTTTTCAGTTTTTGAAATCTTGCAACATTTTTATTATGAAATTATTAAAAATCATTGCAGTATTGTACCAATGACTGACACTGTCACTTTTGACATTTGGAATAGGCTCTGTATATTGTTTACTATGGGTATTTGATTTTTAATTTTTTTTTTAATCCTCAATTTCTCGACTTTGGTTTGATGAATGGATAAAATCGTTTACAAATTTAGATTCAGAAAAAAATCTCCTTGCGGATCAGTACAAAATATATATACAGTGCAATTTGAAAAAAAAGTTGATCGTCTTTTGTCAAAAACTGGATGCAAGAAAAAATATCAGTACAGTTCATATTAAAGTCTTTTAAAAATCATTTAATTTGATGTTTTATTTATTCAAATCGGATCAAAAATAAGCGATATACACCACCAAAGGTTTTTCGTCAGTCACCCTGTATATTAAATTCTACAGTTATTAGTTTCTTTTGATTTCGTCTGTAATCGCTTAAGCTTACAACATGTATTTTTTTATTTAAAACAATTTCCACTTAGTAATAAAATATACCGGCTGATATTATAATGCAAATCGAGATTACTGGTAGTATCCAGTTTATTCTGATAAACCGTAAAAATTATTATCGTAAATATTTGAAGATACCTACTCGAGTATCAAAAAATTTGCAAAATATATTGCGTCATATTTTAAACAAACTGATATAATGACATATCAAAATTGTACATAGAGAATTAAATATATTGTTATACTAAAGACATGGAATCATTAATTAATATTTATATCTACAATAATGAAAAATTATTTTTTCTACTCCCATAGTAGTAAGTAGGCAATAACGCAATAGTTTGTTAATTAGTAACCATGGCATTATGATACATGCACGTAATGAAGAAAAAACTAGCACGTAATATATTACGTAACCCTTATTATTACGAAACTCAAATCAAGTAGCCTATACAAATGAATTTGACATTTATCGTTGTTGACATTGACGTTATTTTGGTTTAATTATTATTAATAATTCATTTATTCATTGTTAAAATGAGTGAAAGTGACTCCACAGAAGAAATTGTTGGAGCTCCAGCAGAAATTAGGCAACTAGCAGAACATACCGCAGCGGATCTTATCCCGGAAAAATCCAAAGAGCGCTATGAAGTGGTTTACGGTAAATTCATGGATTATCGTATGAATAGTGTTCAGTCTTATTCGGAAAATGTGTTATTAGCCTATTTTGGGTAAATAAGTAAGAAATACAAACCTTCATCTCTTTGGGCCATGTATTCGATGCTGCGAAGTGTTTTAATAATAAACATAACCTCAATATTGCAAAGAATTACAAATTATAATTAATGGGAGTAGAAAAAGTATAGTACACAACTCGAGTTGTAAGTCACTTACGTACTCGTGGAATTACTGCACTCGCCTAACGGCTCGTGCGCAACTTTTTCCACTCGTACGTAATATATGACTTACAACTCTCGTTATGTAATATACTAATACACATTGAATAACACATTAATAATCTTTATATTGCTATAGGGACATTTAATTGAGTATTTTTTTATTTTAGGACTCCCTCCATTGTTTGTTCATATCGTTAATTTATTTAAAATATATATGTATATATATTTTTTCTGTAATTTGTGTTGGTACGTCACTGTCTCAGCTATCGAATCGTATATTTAAGTTGAACTTAAATTAATTTAAAAAACTGATTAGCGGAATTAGCATTTTTTATCTTAGAAAATATCACGTTGTACGAAAACCCATTATTAAATCGAAGAGAAGATTAAAAATGTAAGTTGTTCATCAACTGGGGCAATCGATACGACCTTGACTCCTCAAAAGCTTTCCGGTGTTCGCGATTCTGAAGATTCCCAATTTGCGTTCATCGATTTTCCATCACTAAAATTACAAACGACACTCCCCCGCCATTATAATCCCACGCATTTCTGTAACATTTACTCAAATGGTAAATTACTTGCACATGAATATTAATGGCGCGTTTACGCCTGCGAATTTAACGACGGAAAATTTCCATACTTGATGCGTCGACGTAACGGAGCAAAGTTCGAAATTTAAATATTAGGATAGGGTATGATTGTTGCTGGTGAACTTGGAAAACGCGAACGAAAATTATCTTGAAAAAATTAAACAGACTGGCATGAAATGCCTAGCTAAAAATACGCGGATATTTTTAGATGGATGAATTGTAAAATTTCAACAAAGCTGCAAAGAAAAACAACGAAAATTTACATTTAAAAAAATGCTTTTTCATACGTAATAGTGTTATTTTTAGCACAACTTCGTAGTTCCAAATACCGTTTACAAGGATGCGAACATTATTTCATTTGTATTTTTGAGTAGTAATGTAATGGTGTTTGATATTTAGCCAGACTTGTAATTCCGGTTTACTGGTGCCAAAAACTATATAGAAACAATAAATAAATAAAATAATACTTCCTCTATTTTATGTCTGTAATATTATTAATATATTTTAACTAATTAAACATACATTTACAGGGAAACTTGATTGACAATTAAATGCATTTATTTAATGAGCGTGCTCAATTAATGTTGTTTATCACTTGTTTAATATAGAATTTAGAAATTGTAATTTTACAAACAGCAAAAAAAAGTGTATACTTTCTACGAAAATTAATAACTTTTATGCCTTTTATTAATTTTCTGTTTTGACTAGTTTCTATTAGACGGTAATCATTATCAAACCAAGTACTTCAAATTTCAATGACAAATGTATATACCGGGTGTTCGATAATAGTGTTTAAACGGCCATTCAATTTGTTTTTTAGTTGATTCAAATCGATTAATAAATAACAACGTTATGTTTTTTATCATACACTCGGTATACTACAAAAGCTGAAAAGTCTTGCCAGAAGAAACTCAAAATATTTCAAATCAAAGGGTATCAATTTAATTGCAACTTTCCATCGACAACAGTGTTGCGGTGTGGTCATATGAAAGTTCAAGTGACTCGTGGACTTTAAGTTGAGAGTTATTCCGATCTGTAAACTTTTATGATGCTTCCTTTAAATCATTCGTTTGTGAATCGACACCCTCTTAAGGGTAGTTTCAAGACAGGCCTATTAAATTGAACGACAACGGCAATAACCCAAATTCTCCAAAGCGCCCTCTCGAGTGGAAAAATCGTTTATTGGTAGTTATTCTCAATTATTATTGCAAGAGAGCCATATGAAAAAAGGCCACTAACTCGTGCAATGTTCCGCAAGGTACAATTTTAGAACCAAACGACTAAGCATAACAATTCAATTCAATTGAGAGTATCACATCTTAAAGGAATGTAATTTACGCGGTTTGCTTTAGAGCAGGGGTGCTCAAACAGTAATAGCGATCGACTAGACGATCACGTGAAGCTTTTAAGTGTACAAATTCATAAAAAAAGTATTCTAAATACAAATATTGTATATATAATAATAATTATATAATATTTACTAAGTCAGTAACGGACATTAATAAATATCTGATTGAATAACAGATATTAATTTAATAGATATTATTTGGAATGAGGTAGGTTCAATCACATTCCAAACAACAAACGCGACCTAATTTGGAAACAACGACAAGAAAAACGAACGAGAACTTCGTCTCTTAGCCAAGTCCACACTTGTCCAACTTTCCTTTCAACTTCTTCATACCTTTTCCTCTTTCTACCAGCCACATGTCCAACATGCCTCTATTACAATGATAAAAATAAGTACTTGCCTCATTTATCGAATTTAATGAATTTTGCACGTTTAGATAGTGCAACTGAAGCAGCACTATCTAAACGTGCAAAATTCATAAATCAAGAGTGAATTAAGATCTGAAAAATGGTTTGAAGGCAAGACAAGCTAGGTTCAATCAACCAGTTCATCAATCAAAAGCTACAACTATCGCATTATTTATTTCAATTAGTTATATACTAGCGAAAAATTAAACGATTTGAAGGTAGGCCAGTGATAAAAATTAGGAGAAGTAGAACTCTTGTTACATTCGATTACTTTATTTTCAGATAACTGACACGTGTTTCGGTCCTTGCGGATCATTATCAAAGTTAAAACTAAATTGAATTTACCCTTTACACCTTGCATGACTGTAAATTCCAATGGGTTTATTGCATTTTGGCAAGCTAATTAATTTGTCATTGTTTTTCTCATTTCAATACATTATTCATCAGCAAGTCCTATGGTCCAAAATATTAAATATGAGAGATTATGGACATAGCCTTGAAGATAGTAAATTCAATAAAACTCGAAGATCGCCTCTTTAAAATACTATTAGAAACTGCTGAATCCGAGGACACTTCTCTATGGAGAAGCAAATCTCTCCATACAGATGTTGAGGTGATTGAGTCGCGTCAAATCTTTAGAAAGCTTTCAACTCATTTAAATTTAATTTTTTGAAGCGATATGCACGGCGCATAACTCATTTAAAAACAAACCGAAACTACTTATTAAAATAGATTTTAAAAGTCATTTGTCTTTAAAAGCAATAATCGCCTCAAAGACTAATTGTGATGATGAAAAGTGTTGTTCTAGATACTAAAAATAATCCAAAAACGAACATATTACAATGTATCTTAAATGCGTGACATATCATAAACTCATTAGCCATACATCTTCTCAAGGTATATTAAATATAATTATTATCATATGTAACACATATAGACCCAATTAATCAATAAATTATTAATAACTTACATTGACACGAAACCGCTTTGGACGTTAACTGAATGGAAAAATTCTAACACTGGTGCATATCAGCGCCACTTAAATGGTCGACTTCATTTATTTCAAATTATTATAATCACCTAGTTTAATTTTCACGCAATTAAAAATTGAAAATCTATAAATACATTTGCTTATCACTTATATTCTATAATTTACGATAATAAAAATAATAATCATATTTAATCCCTTCCAGTATAGACACTAACCTATTTAATTCAACATTTGGATTTTGAAAAGATGTAATAATTATTATTGACATAATTAAATTCAACAATTAAATTATAATTATTAGTTTCATTGTTTTTTTTTTGAAGTAGACAGTACAAATTGATATTTAAAGGGTGATATTTTTAAAGTTTTATTACGGATTATTAATCTAAAACATGTTATTCATAAGGAAGTTTCAACATAAGAATTATATATTTCCGTTAGCTGTTTGTGTACTACATCTCTCACACGTGCCTACAAGGTAATTCATTCACACAATCAGGCATTGTACTCCTGTGGCATTTATTGTTGGGAACGTAAACTTTTATGAATAATTATTGCTATACACATCCATGCGAAAACCCCAGACACAACAATCTTAGTAAACAATGATATTCATTAACGTTTATAGCGTATGCATATTTTTTAAAGCTGCATATTAAACATAAAAAATAATTAGTACTAATGGTGTTTACCAAATGATACAGCATAGTGATTCAAATATAACAATTAAGTATTCTAGGAAGTTGAAAGGAATTACTTAATTGTGTTTACACATGGTTTTACTTTTATTTTAGCCAATTATTGCCATAGACGGTAAGTAAACACTGCAATTACCTTTATTCCATTTACTGTACTAATTAAGCAATTTTGAATGAAGGGAAGATATTTTTGAATCAAATATTTTAATGGAAGTCGTAAAATATTACTTATATATAGTTACTAGTTACGCAGAACATTAATTACATTTGTTTTAAATATACAATAAATCGCTTTTAATTTGTAGTTCACTTCAATGTTCAATTGTTATTTCAATATATTATGATTTTGTAGCTATACGCTTATTTATTTTAAAAACTACAGTAATTACTGAGAAACGAAAATCAATTTATTAAAATTATTGACAAAGTACTTTTGGCTATCGCTAAAGTGACATGTAGAATAGCACAAAACAAATAATTCATTTAAAAATAGGTATTATTAAAACAAAACAAATTACTTATTGAATCTACTTCCCTTGCTAATACCACAAATACAAAAATAGTATTTATTTTCTTTGTATAAGTACTGAATATTATTTAAGGTCGATTTTATCTATACAATTTTCTCATTCTCATAATATTGACAACATATATTTCTTCATTTAAAATATATCAAAACCAGTGGATTTAATTAATATGTATTTAATTAATAAATTACATTAAATTCCTGTAGTAGAAAATTAACAAATATTTTGTTAAAAGGTAATTCAAAGCATTATAATAAATAAAAGTTTAAAAAGAAAGAAATGTAGTGTTAAAACCAATTTAATTACTAAATTATAATTAAATCAATTGAAAGTTATGATAAGTAAATAAAATTACAAAAAAAAAACTAGTAAGTGTATTATAAAAAATGTTTACCATTTTGCAAAAAAAAAATCGATTTTAAAAGCAGTTAATTACTGTGAGCAAATATCCGATGATTATTGGAAAAACTTTATTAAATAAACTTATAATGAAAAACACGATCGTTTTGAGTTAAGCTTTATTTTGTAGATACTGCTAAAATTGTTTCACCACACAGTGGCTTCATCAGGCAGATGAAATAATTTATCTACAAAATAAAGCTTAACTCAAAATGATCGTGTTTTTCATTATAAGTTCATAATGCAGATTCGCCAAGTAACAGTCTTATCAATCCAATATTTATTAAATAAATTGTTTGGTGTAAAAGAAAATACAAATCATTATTTATTTACCTATACTTTATTATTTTTCAGTCAAAACAAAAAACTAAACTAAAAAAACTATCGGATATTCGAAAAGAAAAACATTTGAACATCAGTAAAAACCGTAGAAACTATTAAAAGTTCTTTAAATGTTAATTAAATTAAATTAAATCATTTGAGTTGAGTATTGTCGAGAAAAATTTAAATTCAGTTAAAACCATTTTAAAAAGAATAGAGTATTGCTAATAAACACAAATACTTTTAAAAATTGAAACACATGTCTGCAGATGTTTAAAAAACTTATTTTTTACATTATTTGAGTTTTGTCAATAAAAAAATTTGGTTGTATTTGAGCAAAAAAAGTAATAGTTTGATAAGCAAAGTCAAAACTAAAATTAAAGCAGTTAAAACGTATTAAACGGTTTAGCGGTTATTTTTAGAGTTGAGTTATAAATCATTTCGGTTTTTGACTTTAATAATCCAAGGCGATTTTGTATACAAAGTAATATTTTTATTCTTTATTTCCATGTAAGCCACTTTATACAAGAAATACATTGCTGACAGTCAAGATAGGTACATTTGTAGTGGATGTGATCTCAATAATTAATTCGATAACCTTTTCCCATCTTTCGTACAACATCATGATATCACACTCAAACAACTTCTAGACTTACTCAGCAAAACAAAATAAAGCAAGTGCTGTTTTATTGACACCATTATCTGCATTTAATTGTTTACCATTCAAAAGATAGATACAAATAGTTGTAGGACGGCGCAATGTCTGGTGAGTATGGTGGATTTTCTATGAAATCTCATCCAAGCTCCAGCAACACATCACCCTTACGATTTGCCAATTCTGGCCGTTTTTCATTAATGGCTTCTTTCAATTTGTCCAATTGGCGACAGTACACAGCCGTATTGACATTTTGTATCTGTGGTAACAGTTCAAAACGGCGCCTTTGTAATCCCAACAAATTAATAACCTTCTTTTGATGGATATTTGCTTCCGAATTGGTTGCACCTTCTTCACCTAAACTCTCCATTTCTCATCACCAGTGACAATACGATTAAGAAATTGATAATTCATTATTTTCCAAGAGCTTATTGCACTAGTTTGTGCGAATTGTTAAATGAATTTCTTTGAGTTCATGTGGAACCCAAATGTCGAGTTTACTAACATATCCCACCTTGTGCAAATGTCTTGACACGGTCGTTTGAGAAATGTTTAATATATCTGCGACCTCTCGAGTCGTGTAACAGAGGATTGTTTTGTTTAATGCCTTTATTTTATCGTCTTCGGCTTGAACTAGCCTTCATGAACGTGGCACATCTTTGACATTGAAATTATTGGAACGGAATTTGGCAAACCAATTCTGGCAAAGTCAGTATGAGCTTGTATTGTGTCTTTCCCTTTTCTGAAGTAAAACAGTAAAATATGTATAGGACGAATCTATTTTTTTAACAACTGTCAAATCGTAGATGATTCGACTGAAGTTGGTTAAAAATGGTGTAGACATTTATTGGTCGGAACCTAAATGACTTAAGACTCAATCCAACAATAGAAATTTGCAGAGGATTGCCTAAAATAAATATGAATGTGCTCACATGTTCATTGTGCAATTTATGTGGGTGTTTATGTTGTTCAAGAAAATAAAGAACGCCGCCAGTTGTGAAGTTGGGGCAGTGATTAGATTCTCAATGTGTCACTTTGCTATATTCATTTCAATTCAATTAAATGTTGTATATGGAGAAAATGGAGTCCTCTGTTCGGCGCTGGTGTCGTAATTTTAATTTGGGACATCATCTGTCATTACTAACGAACTTTTATCCATCAACCCTGTAGTCCAGACAAAAAATTGAATATTTTTTAAACTTGTTTAGTTGTTTATTTGAAATCATTAAAAATGTATTATTTTTGCGTTTTCACAAACGGAACGTAACGTTATTGACTTATACCAAAGACACTTTTTATTCATATCGCTTAAATTCTTTGTATTGAAGATAAGATCTTTTCAGTCTAGCATTGGCACCGAAGTACCTCCCCCATTAGAATATTGAATTCAAAAATGTTCTTGATTTTTACGTTTCATACGTGGAACCAACCTAAGAATTAAATGACATAAAAAAGTGTCGAAAACATTTTTAATTCCGGTTAAAGGACAGACGCAAAACTAAAAGTAAATGTTACAAACGAAATGAAATAAAAAGGATTCCGTCTAGTTTCACTAATGGTCAAATACAGAACAGTATATAAAGTAAAGCGAAGGATAAAATTTTCCCAATTTTGCGTTTATTTTAAATACTTTTCTGTGTTACTAAGGCAGTTAAAATCCTTAAACCATCAGGATAATAGAATGTTCATCTTATTTATTCGGGATCAGCTTAGGATCAAAGTTCAAAACATCTGTTGTTCTATGCCAGTGTGAAAACAAATTCCAGTGGAAATAGATAAAGCAATAACCCCAATAATGTTCATAACAATTGACACAATATAACGCTGCATATGAATGTATGATTATTTAGGAATGTTGAATGAAACATGATGGTCCACGTCATCCCCATACAGTTACCGTATTCTCTAAGCAAATAAAAGGTGTCTCAAAATGAACTGACATTTTAATTTATTTTAAAACATATATTATTGGAAAAGTACGATTTTTTTTATTTTATTAAAAGGTACAAACATGGAGGTTATGTGTGGAACACAATATCTGACAAATGGGCGCCATGACCTTGTTTGTCATTCTTTTGACAAAATTTTCAATTACATTTTGGCATAATTGCGGACTAATTTCATTAATGGTGCGTTTAATTTCTTCCTTGAGCTTCGGAATGGTCTGTGGATCATTGGCATACACCTTTCCTATCAGAAAACCCCAAAGAAAGAAGTTTAATGGCGTCAGATCGCACGAGCTTGGTGGCCAATTCAGATCACCGCAGCGTGAAATAACACGACCATAGAACTTGTCTGCAATAACTGCATTGTTTCGTTCGCAGTGTGGCAGGTTGCACCAACTCGTTGAAAGAATATGTCTTCCAAGTCAATGCCGTTTAATTTATTCACGACAACGAACACCATTGACAGTAGCCGCATTTCCCGCAGCATTCTCGAAAAAGTGCGGCCCAATCACTCCTCCAACCCAAAATCCGCACCAAACAGTGACTCGTGGTAGATGCATGGGAAGCTGTTGGATCGCTTGAGGATTTTCGGTCCCTCAAATTCGACAGTTTTGTTTATTCACGTAGCCAGTCTGTTGAAAATGCGTCTCATCGCTGAAGATTATTTCTTCGAAAAATCACCATCGATTTATTGATTCTCCTCTATCCAATTGGCGAATGTATGCGCTGCGCATGGTCTGCTGGTTGCAGGTTTTGTGTCAATTGGATCTTGTAGGCATGTAAACGTAGATCTTTAGTCAAAATTTGCTGCGCAGAGCTACTTGAAACGTCCAATTGCTGAGCAAGATGGCGAATTGAGGTGAAAGGACATTCGTAAACGCTCGCACTCACTGCGGCTATGTTTTCAATCGACCGACCGGTACGAGAACGACCACTGCTCTTCGAGGTTAGAATTGAACATCTAACCTCAATTTTTTTATTAAATGCACCACAGTGTTGCGAGATGGTGCGTTATGATGACCAAAAGACGTACGGACTGTTCGAACTGTCTCTGCAAAATTTTCACCATTTCTGTAATGAATTTTCACAATTTCTAGGCATTGCTCGATCATGTAATTATTCATGACTAAACCTCAATACTTCCTGATGCCAGTTGTCAAAAATTAGTACTCTACGTTCGCAACAAAAAAAATGTCAGTTCAATTTGAGACACCCTTTAGCATAGTACAACTTTTTTGATATAATTTTCATTTAACTAAATAATTACAATAAACAACAAAATATTTATTTTATTTTCTCGAAAAGTAAGAAGTTTAAGAAAATTGTTAGCTGTTACCTACATACACACTATTGCATTCTGAACAATATACCACAAGGGTTTTAATATATCCGAAAATAGCTAATTTAAATACATCGTTCATTCCGCTCACATACTTTGGAAAAACCAGCGAACAGATTGCTAATATTTTCCGAAAAGAGAATCATCAAGTAGCGTTTAAACCTCCTGGAAAATTATCAAACATGCTATTCAATGCCAAAGATAAAGTCGATCCTCTTAAAAAATCTGGTGTGTATGAGATCCGTTGTTCAGAATGCAATAGTGTGTATGTAGGTCAAACAGGACGAAGTGTATCAACTCGTTTTTCCGAACATCATCGTGCTTTTCGTCTTAATCAAGACACTAGCTCTTTTTCAAATCATTGTTTAGAATGCAAACACCAATTCCCGGATATAAATAATCTAAAAATTTTGCATAATTGCAACAAGGGCGCTAAGCTTAATCTCCTGGAGTCATTGGAAATTTTCAAACAGAGCCGTAATCCGTCGGTAAGTCTTCTTAATGAGCAGACCGAACTAATATTTTCGCCACATTTTAATCTGGTACTACCCTCCCGAGATAATCCGCAAACAATTAGCGGCAGGTATATTCCCTCACCCCAAAATAGTTAGTATAAAATCACGATTTCATCAATTTATAATTCACTTGATAATGACGATAAAACGTCGAAACTCGAGTCGTGCTGTGTTGTTTAGATATAATTGTGCCTACACGTTATATAATATTTTTACAATAATTATTTGTGGTTAAAACATAGTGAATTTTTCAATTCAGTGTTCTAAAAGACAATTTTTATAAAATACACTCACTTTCATATGAAATGCACCATCCAGAAAAAATAATACATTGTTGCGAAACTTGGTGAAAATAATTGTTTATTCGTTGGTACAAAATGATTAAACTCAATAAAAAAATGTTGAGCCATTGAGGTTTTTCTGACATAGTTATCTTAAAACTTCACAACTTTTTATTCGTAATTCATAATGCCAAGAGTAAGAAAGACCCAATTTTTTCCCGAACTTGAGAGTTCGATAGGGGTCGAATTATCAGCATGAAAGAAGCAGGTTTATCGTTCCGCGAAATTGACAGAAGAATGAATCGAGATCGCACAACTGTGGCGAGAATATGGTCTTCCTGGTCAGAAGGTATACAGCGACATCGTCCGGCTGGAAGACCTCCCTGACGTATTAACGCCCGTGAAGATCGGCTTTTAAGACGTATGGTCACACCGAACTGATTTCAAACAACTAGGTATATTGCCATAGATTAGGTAAGAGCTGTAAATCGCCAACTTTCAATGGTGACCATTTTCGACAAATTGAGTCCTTTGGCCCCTTTTCTTACCGTCCATTTACACGTCTTCCACCTACCCCACCTCAAAAAGCTGCTCGTCTGTCTGGCTTGGTGTTGGGTTAAATAATGAAACAACATCGCGTTTAGCGCTGAATCCAGGTTTTGTTTATGGAATAATGATGGACGTAGAAGGATACGTCAATATCGAGTACGAAGAAATTTAGAGTTTGTTGAAACATGCCATACAGCTTTAACATGGTCATGGTGTAGGGTGCAATCAGTTTTGGGACGAAAATCACCTTTGGTGTTCATTCCAGGTACATTAAACGCTCGTCGATACCTTAATCTTGGATCCCGTCGCGGTGCCATTTACGCAGGCGCTACCTAATAGGGTTTTCTGTCAAGATAACGCTAGACCACACACGGCAAACATTACAAGGGTATTCTTGGAAGAAGCGGATGTGCAAATGTTACCTTGGCCAACAAGGTATCCCGACTTAAACCCCATCGAACATGTCTGGGACATAATGGGTAAAAGAGGTTGCAACATGCCCAGACATACTGACAACTTAGATAATGTGAGACTTTAGTTAGAAGTTGCTTTGAATGAGATGCCTTAAGCAAATATAAACATTTTGATTCTAGGTATTCCTAGAAGAGTAAATTTCATATGAAATCGAGTGTATATTAATGTTCTTTAGATGGTTGTAGAATATGAACTAATTTAAACATACTAAACGTTTCGTTAATCTACTATAATTCTTATTACGACTAAAAAAATCACTTATTGAAACAACTAATTCATTGGCTAATACAAAGTCAGTGATTGAACTATACGAAAGTAAATTGCGTGTTACAAATAGCACGTCTATCAAAGCAACGCTACTTTGAATGAATTTATTATTGTCAAACAAACTTCCAGAATTTTAATTTACGTTGAATAATTTTTGAGTGATTTTGGTTTTGATAGGGGTCGAATTGTCGGCATGAAAGGAGCACGTGTATAGGCAGAAGAATTAATCAAGGTCACACAACTGTGTCGAGAATATGGTCTTCCTGGTCAGAAGAAGGTGTACAGTGGCATCGTCCGGCTGGAAGACCTCCGCGACGTTGTAACGCCCGTGAAGATCGACTTCTGTCACAGAACCGATTCCAAACAATTAAGTCTGTTGCCATAGATTGGACAAGAGCTGTAAATCGCTATATTTCAATGACGACCATTTATCGACGAATTGCTTTGGCTTCCATTCTTACCGTTCTTTTAGACGTCTTCAACTAACCCGACATCAGAAAGCTGCTCATCTGGTTTGGTGTCAAGAACGGCAGGGTTGGTTTGAAGAATGGAACAACATTCAGCAATATTTGCTGAAAGACGCCATACAGCTATAACACCGAGTGTCATGGTGTGGGATGCAATAAGTTTCCAAATGTTGCCTTGGCCAGCAAGGTCTCCTACAACTTAGATGATCTGAGATTTCAGTTAGAAGTTGCTTGGAATGAGATGCCTCAAGACCATTTGATTCTAAGTAGCCTAGAAGGGATTTTTGCATTGCTATGCGAGACGATGTAATTCATTTTTTTAAATGTTAAATTAAAGTTTTTTTTTTGATAGTTTAATCATTTTGTACTAATGAATAAACAATTATTTTCACATCAAAAGTGTATTGATCATCATAGAGATAATATTGAAAAGCACTAAACCCATACAGTTATTAATTATTAGGCCAACCTTCGTATTAAAGGAATGATGTCTTAATGTCCTAAAATATATGTTATTTTGTAAGTTTTCAATGAAGTCTTGATGATGATTCGCCTGAGATTGTATTATTCAACTAAAACGTTTTAAAAGACCTCTTATTGATTACATTGCGATCCTCTTTAGCCAAATATCTCCTTCTACTCTACAGCACCTTAACGTCTCCTTACTGAAGTAATCTTCACAATCCTTTCAATGTTCTCCTCCACAAAACCACCCAAGTCACCCCAATATTCCAACGGAAAAACAGCCGAAGTGTCAAATTTGCTAACAATCACTTCAATATAACCCTTCTCAATAAATTCTGCACACCACGAAACCTCAGCACCCCCCTCTAAACATAAACCTCCTCCAATCCCTCTACATAAATTCATCAAGCTAGACAACAAATGTACCTATTTTTTATATTTTTTATATAAATTTGAGTCAAGACGTTGCAAAAAAATAGTCGATAGCCCAAACGGATAGACTAACCCTTAAATGCATATGTATTTTTTCTAAATGTACAGAGTCCGGAAGAGAAGTATGATGTTTTTGGAACCCTAACGTTTTAGGAATGGTTGATATGTGACAACCCGACCTTGCCATTTTGTTTGTTTTAGTCGTTGTGAAACCATGGACTAGAGCAACTCGTATTTGTTTACGACACTTACATCGAAACTGGGCGTTCTGTGGTTGCTACTCAACGCAGATTGCGAACACAATTCAATGTCGAAAGGCACGATCATGTTCTTACGCGAAACACCATCCTGAAGTGGGTGCAGAACCTTCATAGTAGAGGATTGTTGAAGCCTGAAGTACGTAGAGGTAGAGAAAGAAGTATCAGAACCCCTGAAAATGTGGCTCTAGTTAAGGCAGCTATGAAAGCAAGTCCACGTCGATGGCGCGCTGAGGTTGAGTGACAGGTCAGTACGGTGAATTTAGTAAGATGAAGCATCTTGTCACCCCTCAAGGGAGTCTATAGCATTTTTGAGAGAACATTTTCCAGGAAGACTCATTTCGCTACGAGGGAACATCGAGTGGCCCCGACGATCGCCTGATCCAATGCTATCACCAGAGAAATTCAAGTGATTCCGGCCAACAT
Source organism: Ontholestes murinus (assembly GCA_963969525.1). Lineage (NCBI taxonomy): Eukaryota > Metazoa > Arthropoda > Insecta > Coleoptera > Staphylinidae > Ontholestes > Ontholestes murinus. The sequence goes on along the minus strand of OZ018398.1, from coordinate 12,748,222 downwards.
GCTGGGAGCATGAATAACATCTCAACTCCACTTTAGAAGTGTGTGGAAAAGAACGGATATCACTTAGTAGATTACATTATTTTTCGTACATGAATAGGAAATGGCAAATCCACAGCTACCTATTAAACAAATAAAATTTTGATTTAATTGAAAATTTTCCCAGTTATGATTTTTTCAAAAATGACACACTTCTCTGCCGGACCCTGTATTTATGTTTGTCCGAATAAAGTTGTTAGTAGTAGTAGTAGTAGTGTTAGGCTATCGACCACGTGGTCCTTCCGCCATGTGTCATTTGTGTATTTGTGTGTGTGTAAATGAGCTTGTTACTTTAAAGGATCGCCCCCGTCACTCTAAAGCACCATTAATTGTATCCCAATGGTGAATGGTACCGGTCACCCATCCGACTACTGACCCGAATCAACGTTGCTGCACGTCAGTTCGGGGCCGTAACCGATGCGCCACCACCGGCGTGTTAAAGTTGTTATTATCTCTCCGATTTTAAAAATCGGAATTTAATTAACAAAATCATGCTGAATTTTCTACAAAGAAACGAGAAGTGGACTCTAGTCGTTACCTCGCAAGTTAAAACCAGAAATGGATTTTAGAATTTTTCATAATGCGAAGTTCAAAATGAAGACCGAAAACAGGTATCGGAAATCTAAAGTACTTTTGGGATCACCACCTGAATAATAATCAACTGTCCATATGTACTGACACTTAGCAGAAATAGAAGAAAGCAAGCTTTCTTTAGATGTTCGTTTAGATTATCAAACAGCCACCCAAAAATAGTAATTATAGAATGGAAATAAGTGCAAGCCAACAAATATGTAACAAATTAATCAAATAAATCTTTTATCTACATTTATAATAAGCTTTATAGGATGGCAACATCGGTAACCAAATATACATCCGAGTCGACAAATTTGATTTACATCATTTTTTCTGTGGCAAACTAATCTCTTTGTAAGTACTTTCATAAAGTTTATTCTAAATTTCTTATTATTTTTTTAATATCTTAGATTGTTTCCCTCATCACGACACCACGTCGTCCCTGCACTGCGGTCTCCGTGGTCGTTTTGTGCGCCTCTGGATGTTTTACTCCCTTTGTACTCCTGTGTCTTCTATGAAGTCCAGAAGTTTCTGCCAGGGGATGCTATTAGCTGTTCTACAGGAAGCATAGGCTTCCCGAATGTCACCATGCGTTTTCGTTTATATGATTCGCAAGTACACAGTAGGTGTATGGTAGTTTCCCCTTCTTCCAGACACCCATGGCATAGAGGGCTTTTCTCAATTCCTATCCTCTGTTTGTGCTTGTTCAGGTCACAGTGCCCAGTGACTAGTCCTGTGATTTTTCTTAGTTTCAATCTGCTCAGTCTAGACAGCTTCAGCATGCTGTCTGGTACCGGACCATCTAGGAAGAATCTCGTATGCCTCATTCCGTTTTGGTTATGCCATGCCATTTTGTGCTCCTCTGCTAGCTTGCGTCAAATTATTTCTTTTCCAGTTTCATGGGGTATACGTAACGTAATTTACGTAATGTTTCGTATTTTTAAATTATTTAACAAATTGTAAGTTCCACTGTATAAATATATGGAATAAACGCAATACATGCTATATAAATACAAGAAATTCAAGATGCAACATAAAACAGTATGTGATAACTATGTTAACTAGCTGATAGTCAACTAATCTTATCTCTAAAATTAAAATCAACTTTGAAGGAACCAATATAAAAAGATTATTTGAAGCATTTTTTTACACACATTCAACTCTATAAATGCAATTATTTACTAATATAATTTGTTAACTCTTAGTAAACCATAAATTAAACTTAACAAAAGTATCTAATCCGCAGAATATATCAATTACAAACAAAGAATATCATATATGTTATCGCCATTTAAATTTTTGTATAAAATCATTCTTAATTCATTTATATTTTTCCAAAATGAACCTTCTAGAATATTCTAGATGTGCCATTCGAACGAGTAATAAACACTGGCTTATTACGGCCCATTAGACTAATTCAACACCGGAATGATGAGGCCATACAAATCGCTATTGGTAATAAAGACAAAAAGTCACGTGACATTAACACGATAAATTTCTTTAATATCAATATCATTAACAATACATGCTTGTGTAATCAATCGTTTATTACAGCACAAAGTACTTAAGCTGCTTAGTGTTCTTAATACATAGTTTCTTGTTAATTTATATATCTTTCAAAGTGAATATAATGAGAATATATACTAATATTTTAATAAAATTATTTGTTTGTCGACAATGTAAAAAAATGTGCTATTAAGTTAATGGGGATTAATCAAATTACTGTGCGAATGTTGTTTCCCGGTACTCATTTATATTGTTTTGCATTCTGTAATTCAATAAATTCACATGATTGTAATATTTGTAATTGAACGAATTTTAAAAGGCCTTGAAAAAAATGACAAAACAACGTCTACAACTTCCGGTAACGTAGACCTATCAGCGGCTAGACAAATTAATGAAAAGCGACGATGATTTGCAAAATGTTTGAAATTGTTTTTTGTAGCTTATTTACTTGTTTATAGTTTTGCATATATTAACGTATTATAAATAAAAAAATATTCTTTTAGATTTATAAGAGCGAAACCGATCGTGTTTTTGACAGAAAAAATAATTCATACACAATTAGAGAAAATCAGCGCAACATTTAGACAATAGACAATATATAATTTGGCACACTTGTTTGACTTGATATACTCTTTAGGAATAGTGATAAAAATTAAAAAAATAATCGATGACGTCATATCTCATATTTGGAACACACTGTATAAAATTTTATTACATCAAAAATAGCGCAATTTCAAATACTAATCGACCTATCCCAGCATGTTTTCAAAAATTAAACTTTCTATGATTTTCTAAATTTATTTCAAGTTAGAGTTTTTCTATAAAACTTTCGTTCTTATCTCCGCCAGTGATGAAGTACTAACTATTTTAACGTAAAAATATATGTCCTTTACGTTGTAAAAAATTAACTAATATTTTTCTAATTATTATTTTAACGTAGAAAATAATATTTAAAATAGAAAATTACAATCTATATTGCACCACAATCAGAAAACTCGAAACAATACATTGTTACAGCAAAAAGTTAAATATGTACAAAGCGAAAAGTTGTTAGTAAGGGTCCAGTGTAAGAGGAAATTGAATTTGAACGGGACGGCTAGGGCAAAAAAGCAATCATTGCTCTTCAGAATTGTTGGATGACCGTGAATCAATAATTTAATATTCCATTTCTAAGGATTGATTTCTATTCGAACGACTTTCTCAATGACCTCTTCTTTGATATAATAATACTATTTTATATTTCATTCTACTATTAGGTAAGAGGTGTGTTAAATAAAAGAATAAGAACAACACAATATTCTAACGCACATGAAACATTTTTCAATTTTCTAAAAATGTAAAAAGATTATAGGAATTAATTAATTAATTTTTTTTTCTATAATTGGAAATTGTTTGCAAATATATATACATTGTTGCAAATATCATTTAATCAGTAAAACGAGAGATCTAGAGATCTTTAATTAACTAAATTTAGTAGTAAATAATATATAACTTTTAGTTTTAATTTTGTGTGCGGTATTCTGTTTAAAAGGCTTAAAATTACTACCAAAACTGTAAGATTAACCGAACTACCTGCAAACAACTCACTTACAATTCGATTTACTTCCTGTGGTGGTACACACGTAAATAAACTGGTCACAGCAAAGGAGGTCAATAAGCTGTTAGTATGGATGTTAATCTTGGATATTTGGCCGATGATTGAAGTTTTAACAGAAAATTTTGATTTAAAATTTGTGAGATTTATAATTTCTTGTGTTAAAAATTTTGCCAAATTAGTACATGGTGCATTCAGATTTATTTATTAATCTTTGGTCTCATTTTTTTTAAATTTACAAATACTACAAATCAATAAAATATAAAAAAAAAACACGTCAAATTTTGGCCAAAAGACGCAAAGACGAAGTTCACAAGTACAAATCGTTAAACTATGGACCTAATGGGTGCTCCAGAATTATGAATTTTAAGGTCATATAATTTAGATGGGTTCGTACCAATGAGTGATGTTGGACATTACGAAGCAACTATAACTAATATTATACGAGGCGGATCTGAAAAGTTCGTGCAAAGTTTCGAGAGATGGCACCACCGGCGCGTATCGAGGTCATGTTTAGTTAGTAGCATCTCTTGAATGAACGCACACCAAGTTTCAGCCATATTGGTCTATTTCTTTGTATTTGGCATTCTATTGTTCAAGAAATGGACGAAAAAGAATTTCGTGTGGTGATTAAACATTACTTTATGAAAGGCAACGCCTCAGGAGACTAGAGAGAAGCTTGATAAACATTCTAGTGACTCTGTATCTTCGATTAGAACAGTTTATAAGTGGTTTCAAAATTTTCGGACTGGCCATAAGGGCACAAGTTACGCTGAACGTTCTGGACGGCCTGTGGAGGTTACGACTCCAGAAATCATGGATGACAGAAGAGTTAAGGTGCATGAGATTGCTAGTGCTGTGGGCATCTCGACTGAACGGGTACATAATATTTTGCATAAACATTTGGATATGAGAAAGCTATCCGCAAGATATGTGTCGCGATTTCTCACGCATCACCAAAAACGGAATCGTGTGAAGTATTGCAAAGCTAGTTTGCAGATGTTCCAGAAGAATCCGGAGGACTTTAAGCGTCGTTTCATCACTGTGGATAAAACATGAATACATTACTATACTCCTGAGACTAAACAATGGGTTACCAAAGAGGAATCTGCACCAAAAAAGGCGAAGACCGTTCCTTCGGCCGAAAAGGTTATGGCGACTGTCTTTTGGGATTCGCAAGGGATAATCCTCATCGACTATCTGGAAAAGGGTAAAACTATTACAGGTAAATATTATTTGTCGTTATTGCACCGTTTGAAAACCGAGCTGCAAGAAAAACGCCCGCAATTGGCCCACAGGAAAGTCCTAATGGAAATAGGATTCCAACTCGTTTCACATCCCCCCTATTCTCCAAACTTGGCTCCCTCATACTACTATTTCTTCTCCAATTTGAAGAAATGGCTGGCGGGACAAAGATTTTATTCAAACGAATAGGTGATTGCAGATACTAATGGATATTTTGCAGACATATACAAATCCTATTATTCGGAAGGGATCAACAAACTAGAACATCGTTGGACGAGGTGTATAAGCCTAAAAGGAGACTATGTTTACCCCAAACACGTTAGTAGTTTTTATTTTTGCACGATCTTTTCAAAAGCCCCTCGTATAACAAATATTAGTAAAATACTTATGTATATCGAAACCAGGAACTTAAAAAAACAACAACAAAAAAAAATTAACAAATTTTATAAATCATTATAGTAGTAACATATATTTGTTGACAAATTTTGTACATATTTACATTAAAATGATGATTAATGAATGATGTGTTAATGTATTTTATATATTAATCTGTCAAAAGGCTATCGACCAGAGGTCTTTCTGCCTAAATCATTATATTATTTATTATTATACATTATTATTCTTTATTTTTCATTATCTTTTATGAATATCCATTAAAATAAAGTCAAATAATGTTGATATTTATAATAATATTTTATATATTTATAAATTAAATTATAAAATCTTAATTTCCGTTTGAATAAAGAGTGAAACTTAATCACTTTCGTCACTTTCCAGGTTAGAAAGTAACCAATTCATTATAATGGGAAGTCATTTAACAGAAAAAATGCATAATCGCAATTTATACGTAATTAAGATTTTATCATAAATTATTAAATGCACGGTTGGTGCAGGCATAGCATGTACGAGAAATGTTATTATTGTGTACAGCCTTGATCAGGCTATTAGCTATAATAATCACGGATCTATTTATTTTTATATATAAATCGCTTCGTAGTTTATTTTGCCTTATTCAAACTTTTGCTTAATTGCGTTAAACTTCATTTATAAATTTCAATGTACCATTCAGCACACTATTAACAATAAAAGTAAATTACGTTTGGAGTAATGAAGGTAGACGTAATTTTGTTTTGATCACAACTATTGATCTGCGATCTCTGAACCTGACAAAATATTATCGATCATATTGGTTATGGAATATAATTTAATTGTAAATATTGCAATCTAGAAAGAGTCTTCAAATGAAAAGACACGAAACGCTATTGTGAGTATAAATGAAGTAAAGACCAAAGTATATACCATAGGTCTAAGCACAACAATTTCAATGATTAACGAGGCAAAGGATTCCATGTTCCCAAAACTCATCTGGTCGTGACGAGACCAGGTCTCTCACAGTGTTGAATTCGTCATCCGGGTTGAAACGCTGCCCTTTCAGATGATTTTCTTCTTGATGGACCTGCGAAGTCTTCGGAGCGTCCCATAGTGTACATGGGAATTAGTGGTCCTTCTGAGCTCGAGGAATTCAACAAGTAGTGGACCTTGGACATCAAAAATGACGGTGAGGAACACCTTGCCTGCTGACGCCATGAATTTGAACCTTTTAGGGAAGGTGGCAAAAGAACCATTAACAACGATGTATACTATATGATTCACCAAAGACTACGCATGTCAATGAAGAAAATCTTTTTCCATTGGCTGAATAGGTACCACATATGATGGCGACCATACTAGCGCAAAGGTACGAAGGTACGATTGTATAAAAATATAATTAAACATTAATATTTCTAAACGGTTCACTTATACAGGGTGTCCCACCGAAACCGCACATCAAAAGTTTATGGACTTCTAGTTAATGTATTTTTATGAAATTTTCATGGCCTATGTAATCAAGTGTACTCTATTTAATAAAAATATTTTCAAGATTATACGACTTCCGATTATACCGGAAGTCAACACCAACTTCCCTATTTCAAACGGTATACTATATTTTTTAATACGTATTTAGATTCTACATAAAATTCTGTGAAAAAAATTATTAAGTAACATAACGTCCAAATTTAAGCGTTTTCGAGATAATTAATATTTTTTAAAATTTTATGCTTTTTCAAAGTTTACTTTAAAAATACATATCTCCGATGAAAATAAAATTGAAAGGCTGTAATATTGGCTACATATAGCCGATACCTAAGGGTATCCAATGATGAATTATTTTTGAAAATATAATATACAGGGTGTTCAAAATTTCAAACCACATTTGGTCAAATTTAAACCAATATATCTTGTTTTTCTTAAATGGAACACCCTGTATATTTTTACATATTCGAACGCAGAATTTAATTGTGCTTTGATCTATACTAGCGTTCCCTATACCTATCTTCTTTACTTTTGAAGTTATTAACATGTTTGTAAAAATATGTCAATATTCTGTGCAATAAGAAAACAATGGGTACGAAATTTATTAAGCGAGCCAAGAAAACAAAAAACAACTCCTGTTTAGTTAAACAGTTTAACTGTCTTTGTGACATTTTACATAGATAGAAGATTTTAATTTGTTATTATTTAATAAAAACCTTAAAAAATAAATATTCAGTTCAAACAATCCACTTATTCTAGTAGTTCGTACAATTAGTTCAATAAATGTTCAAAATGGCCACCATTTTGTTCTAAACACTTCAAAATTCTACGAATTGGTTCATTATTTGTGGCTTTATTGATTTCGTTGTAGTTTAATTTGCCAAATTCGGATATTATTCGTTCAACTAACTCTTATTTGGAATTAACTGGTCTGTCATATACATTAGTTTTAATGCGACCCCATAAATAAAAATCAAAAGGTGTTAGGTCAGGCGATCTTGGTGGCCATCGCTCTGGCCCATTACTTCCAAACCAGCGATCTTCAAACATACTTGTCAATTCCTATTCTACGGCATACGATGAATGCGCTGGGGCGCCATCCATTTGGTACCAGCAATTTCTAAAAGTATTTAATAGTAAATTATCGGTAAATTCGGTTATCGTTCTTCGGAGTATTTGCAAATATCTGCTGCTGGTTAAATTTTCGTCGAAAATTTCAAATCCTACAACATCTCTATCATATATGCAAATACGTTAACACTGAACGCATTTTGGAAGTTTCCTTGTTGTGTAAAGTGTGGATTTTTATCACTATTAATTATGACTATTTACAATACCTTCTCTTCGTCCGTCCAAATAATATTACGCAAAAAATTGGGTTTTCCTGAAGTTTTACTAACAGCTTTTCACAATATTGTAAACGATGTACATGGTCATTTGGATTCATTGCTTACACTTTAATAAATGAATATGGGTGCATTTTATGCTTCTTTAAAATTCGATGAATAGATGATCGGGTTATTCCAAGTTCGTTGTGCGCAGATCTTATTGAAGCATGTGGATTGACTTGAAAATAGGCTACTAAACTTACTTCGTTTTCTTCTTCATCAATTACAAATTTATCTCTTCTCGCGACCTGCTGAGTAGTACCAGTTTGCAAAAAGTTCGCTTCGATTCGTCTAAATTTCCATCTATTCATTGGCGTTAAATGGGGATACCGTTAGACTTTCGCCGTGAATGTAAAATTAATTCAAAATATCTTTATTGAAGTAACTATCTCTGGGATTCATTTTAGCTGTACGTCACTATTGAATAAAGTAATAACAATACGTTGATATTTTGATTTAAAACAACTTGTTCTTTTTTTTCTAGGCTTGCTTGATAAAATGCATAGCCAACGTTTTTTAATTGCACAGAATATTGACATATCTTTACAAACATGTAAATAACTTTAAAAGTAAAGAAGATAGATATAGGGAACGCTAGTATAAATAAAAGCACAATTATATTCTGCGTCCGTATATGTAAAAATATACAGGGTGTTCCATTTAAGAAAAACGAGATATATTGGTTTAAATTTGACCAAATGTGGTTTGAAATTTTGAACACCCTGTATATTATTTTTTCAAAAATAACTCATCATAAGATACCGTCAGGTATTGACCATGTGATATGTTTTTTTAAGGTGAACTCTGAAAAAGCACAAAATTTTTAAAAATATCAATTTTCTCAAAAACGCTTAAATTTGGACGTTATGATACTTAATAATTTATATGAACTACAATGACAAAATGATCAACTGAACCCAGAAGGGGTTCTTTGATTTACTGTTCTAGTATTCCGTGTATTGATACCTCTCAGACAGATAAACATTTACTAAAGTAATCTTATTATCGCAGTTCATTTATTTGGCACATGAAAGAATTAACCTACGTTTTTGATTCCAACGCCGCCCGGGACTGCAATAATTGTTGGACACCCGTTACTTAGATTACATTCAGCAAAAGGGAAATGATATGAGACATATTTACTTATTTGGTAGACGTATGTAATATATTCAAGAAAAACGAAATATCTGATAATAAATTAACTTTTGAAGTATGCGGTAAAGTAAAAAAAGACTCACAAAGAATTCTAAAGACAAACACAAGAATATTGCTTTCAAGTAATAATTCTTACCTTTACATAAAATATATTTTATAACTCATTGCTCTTCTGGAACTTTATTCGTAGGTATTTCTTCATTAAGACAATTTTGTATCAGCTTTTTGTCAGATTGTATTTACGATAGCTTAATTTACGTAACTAAATATTATTGACAAACAGCAGATTATAGTTAAAGTTCATCATAAAATGCTTTTAAGATTATTTTCACTAACTATAGCATGCACATAATAAACGTTTTCGCAAAGATTGTGTTACAATATGATGAGAGAACCCAACTAGTACTTACATCAGGATATTTTTTATGATGTCTAACGCTCAACAAAAATCGAGGACGAAGTTGACGTTGAATTTCTCGACTCATATTTGCACTAAGGCATATCAGTGAAAAGCTGATTTTGGTTAACTGGTGACATCTAATGTGTCAACACGACAAGCAGTACTTAACACACCAGTGCGATTTTAGCTCAGGCATGACAGGATAATTTCCATCGCCAAATTCGTCGTTGACTTCTGTTAACACTCGTTAGAATACATTCATTAGCATAAATGAATAAAGTAAAAGCATTTACGCATATTTATGTGTTGTAGACTTTGCTTTACTTTTACATATTTTTTCTAGTTGCTTCAAAAATTATATTTTTAATTATTATCTAAAATATTTTAAAAACATATTTTATTATGATAAAATTTTTAACGCTTTACCAATCCTTATCGCTCGTATATTAGAAATATTCTTAATAAAATCTAAAGAAAATTGAAGACAAATAAAGTGTCAAAATCAATACATAATAGCAGGGCGAAAATATATGTATGAACTTTTTTTATAATTAAGCAATTGATTATACAAATAATATATGAAACTAAACTAGCCTCTGAAATTCTGTTATGCATTGGCAATGAAAACGTAAATATGCCACCTTCAACTTATCCAATAAACTCTCTGAAATGCCCCAAACATTTGGCAATGGGAAAAAATAGCGACAACAAGAAACGTCCTCGCTTTTGATTTCCACCGATAAATAAGTCGAAAGTTTACTACGCCGTGTTAAAAAAAACACAAAATCCGACAACTTAAAGGAAATGCAAATGGCTAATTATATCTTTGGCGGATTTCCAACGTGTTCAGCTGTCGCTGGCGCGTAGAAACAGATTTATCGCGCTTTTTTGGCGATAAAGCCTACATTCTGATCTTGATAACCTCTTGAGTATTTTAAAATTAACAAAATTGATGACAAACGGCGTTGCTTAATGTAATTTGATTAGCACGGTTAGCACAAGCGGAACACCTCTGATGAAAGTCGTAATTAATGACGTTGCAAGCACGCGATGATCAATTAGAAACAACATATCTGGATAAACAATATTTATGAGAATTTTGATAAAGATGAAAATTTTACTTCTAAAAAATTTACCTTAGAAAACTTTTTATGACATTTTAATTATGTCAATAGAAATTATCAATTGTTTTCGATATAGTACCTATATTTGCTTGTATAATTTGATTATGGATAATATACACGTTGTCCCCTGAAATTTTGAATATGAGTAATGTAATGTGTTTGTATTGTATCTCGATTATTATTAATGGTTGCCATGGTTGTTGCTGCAATATGTCAAATTTGACTTAAATAGCTTCAAAATTTTTACAGGAATTTTATGATGGTCTGGGATATTGTTTGGCTCAACAAGGATATGTTTTCGAACATTTAATAAGATGAACATTGTAGATATTTGTAATTCGATACATCAGAATTGTATTTGTAAAAATAGTAATATTAAAATATCGTATAAATATGTTTCATTTTGATTCCCTATTCCCTCCGGTTGGTCAGTCCAATAAAATATTTGACGAGCGTGGTAACTAATTAACAAGTAATGCAATCAAATGCCCGTATTCAAAATTTTAGGAGACAACGTGTATATACAGGGTACTCGTTTTTTGGAGCTCAAGCATGAGGATCTCGGTCATTTGAAAAGATACAAGGTCAGTTGAATTAGGGCAAAGATGCCCAATCTAGAGTATAACATAATGCCGTTTTGAAACATAAAATATTCCGACTGTTTCCGAAGATATCCGGAAAACAATTGAAATTTTCAAAACACGTTTTATTTTTTTTTGCGAGACTATTTGAAGATATACCTCAAAACAAATGAACACCTTTGTACGCTCAACAAAGTGATGATATAATAATTAAAATTCGACGTTTCAATTTTGGGTAAACATCATCAACTTTGTTTTTTCTTGAAATCTTGGATTTTTACATTTTCAAATAGACTTTTTTCTGATTACGGTGATATGTCAAGTATTGGGTTTTGTTACAAATGTATACCAGTTTTGGAACTGTAGGTCAGGATAAGCGAAATTTAGTCCAAATCTCAAAAATTGCAAACAAAAGTGTAGCTGTCATTTCCAAGGCACTCTTTGCAAAAACAGGATTTTTGGGATTTCGATCAAACTGCTATCAATTAAACTGTTAAGACAAACCCCCACACAAAAATCTGTATTTGAAAATGTAAAAATCCAAGATGATGCCCATAAATAAAAACAAAGTTGATGATGTTTGTCGAAAATCGAAACGTCGAATTTGTATTATAATATCACCACGTTGTAGAACGTATAAAGTGGCAATAATAAAGTGTCAATTGTTTTGTGGTATCTTTTTAAAGTCTCGCAAAAAATAAAAACATTTTATGAAAATTTCGTTTTTTTTTCGGATATCTTCGGACGTAGTTTTATGTTTCAAAACGGCATTCTGTTATACTCCAGGCTGGGCAACTTTTCCCTAATTTAACCGACCTTATATCTCTTCAAATAATCGAGATCCCCATGCTTGAGCTCCAAAAACGGGCACCCTGTATATAATATTACCCTCTATAGTTTATTCACATAAAATTTACCAAGAGATTCGACAATATATTATTGGGCAGTTTATTATCAGACCTAATAGAATAGATCAATGCAATTATACATTAAGTATCGCAAGACAATTAAATAAACCACACCAACCTACAAATAAAACTTTATCAAATAACTTCTACCCACGAGTTATGAATTGCTCTCATTACGTGACTTTTTTTCAATGATTTTCAATGAAAATAAAAATAAATAACTAAATATTGTATATTGAGGTTAATAAAAAAAATGGAACATAAAAAAAGTATAGGGCCTCTTCATATTTCTATGTTTTTCATTTGGTCTGGATTTGATCTCTGATCAAATTCCAGAAACTCTTAATTTATCCAGGTTTCTCATTTTCATTAGATTTAATTATTCGTGAAAGTTCCCTAGGATCTCATCTTACTAAAAAAAAAACAAATTCATCTCATACTTTAACTCTCTCTGCATTGCCTCTCTATGCACACTCATTCTATTTGTTTCCTGAAGCAGAATGTACCCAGGTGTTGATCTTTCCGCCCCCAGAATCTGCTTCAGGAATAACGACTGCTTTCTTTCAACTCATTCATACTTCCTTATTTCCCAAGTTTCTACCCAATACAACAAAATGGGCTTCGCACAGCTGGCACGCCAATTGAAAGTTGCCTGAAAACCATTTCCCCCACTTTTTCCTCATTATGCCCCAAGATTTTCTGGCTTTCCCCTGTATCCATTTGGCGTGCTCACTGTATCCACTGTATTTAAATTCCTTCATTCTTTCAACCACTTCCCCCTTCCATTCTAATTTACCCACTCTATCTTCCCTTCCACGCTTCCTAAATCGCATCCACTTTATTTACCTTACATTTACTAGCATTCCTCTTTTGTCCATATACCTCTCTACTCTTTGCATCTTTGCATTACCTCTTTTATCTCTCCCCAGTTTCTCGCCAAAAGCACCACATCATCCGCATACGCCAGCATCGATACCTTCTTTTTTCCAATCACTACTCCGCCCGCTTGCCTTTTACTCAAAATCTCTTCCAATTCACAGGTATATATGTTAAAGAGTAAAAGGCTCAACGGACAAATTTGTTGCATCCCCATCCAAATTCTAAACCTTTTAGACACATTCGCTAATACTTTCGCACTCACCCACGTTTCCCCATACACCCTTCTACACCATTCCTGCACTCAGTCCTCTCCTTCTCAAACACTCCACTAATCTTTCTCTCAGTACAGTATCATACGCGGCTTTCAAATCCAGGAAAAGAGCGTACATACTGCCCTTTTTCTCTAACACTCTCTCCGCCATCCTTTCCAGTGTAAAGATTTGATCCCTTGTTCCCCTCCCTTTTCTAAAACCCCCTTGCGTCTCCGGCCGAATTCTATTGATCTCCACCTCCTTCTCCATCCTATTTTTTTACCACTGTTATGGTAATTTTGTACCCGATCCTCGCTGCCACCACCCATCTCTCCTCTCCTCTACCCAATGTACATTCCCTCTAAGTCTTCCTTACCTCCCTTTTTGCGTCCCGACATTCTTTATCGAACCAAGTGCATCTTTCCCCATCCCTTCTTTCCACTTTTCTACCACATCCCGCAACTATCACTTCCATCTCTTCCATTGTTTCAACTTCATTCCAGTTAACCAATACCCCATCCTCCTACCCTCCTGATTTATCAATTTATTCTGAGACGTTCTTAGTATTACCTTACCCTTATTATTCACTCGTCCCCCCTGTTCCCCAATTCTTGCATTAAAATCTCCACCCACCATATATCTTATTCCTTGGTTACATTTCTCATCTAGCACATTCCGCACTTCGGCCCAGTTCTTATTAATGTACACCACCCAAGGGCGTTTCCAGTCAACTGGCTTAGGGGGGGTAATTTGAAAAAATGAAAATATTTTTTTTATTCCATAAATAAATAAAATATAATTCTATTATTTTTAAATATAAACAAAATAATATCACACCCGAAATAAATATAGCACATATAAAATCATAATAAAATATTTTGTAAAATTTGAAACAGATTTTTGTAACTAAATTTATTAAAAAAACTATTTTCTTTGCTTTTTAATAATATTGTCTATTGATATCCATATATCAATGAATATGTAATACAGCTAACTCGGTTAAACTTTCTTGAGACATAGTTGAGCCACGATTTGAATCTTTTCAGTGCAGAAAAACTTCTTTCTGCAGAAGCAACGCTAACAGAAAGAGTACATAATATGTTATTTGTAAAATTATTTTTATGTTCACTAAATATTCGGGTCATATTTTCTGTATACATCTAAACCATTTTCTGGTAATTGTTCTTTGATTTTATTTTTCTTTTTCCATTGTAATTTCCAAAATGCCAATTCAGACTTAATTGGTATTGTTACGTTTTCAAGTAAAATTTTATTTAAATATATTGCAACAGATTTTGAAGTGGCATCTAAATCTTCGCCAGTTTGTTATCAATTAAACACTAGGTATTGTTGTGTTAAATTTGAACAAATTCATCGCGTCTTTATTAAATCTGTATTGCAGATCTGTAATAATGTTATTCAGGAGAGGTATATATTAATTCGATAATAATCCTCTGTTCAGTTCAGAGGAACTTAAAACAGCGAACCACGTACATGCAAAAGTCCATAAAAAAGTAAATAAGTAGTGTTAAAATATATAAAACTAAAAGGAAGTGGGAAATAAAGAAACAAATGAATACAAAAAGAGAAAAAGATATCGACAGCCCTAATTATAGATTCCAAGGATTCCAAATGAGCAATGGAGAATAGAAAAAGATAGAAAAACGAAGCAGTGAAACAAAACGTTGTAATAACAACAGGATACAAAAATAAAACAAAGGAAGATGAAAACAGAGACAAAACTCACGGAGAAGAAAAATCTAAATATATCTAAGAACGATGTGATAATGGAGGAATTAAAGAGCATGTTTAAAGACTCCATGAGAGAAATGGCAAAAAACTCAGAAGAACTAAAAGAAGAGAGAGCGAAAAAGATACAGGGGAAAGTATGGAGATGAGAACAGAAACGAAAATGGAAAAATAATTATAGAATTATGTATAGCAAACAACCTCATTGTGACAAACACAAAATTCAAATACATACATAAACACACTAGAGAAGTTAGACCAAGAAAAGAGAAATAAAAGACTACTCCTTAATAGACGCAGAAGAATGGAAAAGGTGAAAGATGTTAAAGTAATAAGACAAGCTGAAATAGGGAGCGACCACTACTTGGTAAAAATATAAATTAACACAGAAGCTGAAAACTTGAAGTATACGAAGTCGAAAACAATAATAAAAAAAACACATAAAGCCAAAAATTGAAAAGGAAGAAACTAGGAATGAATACCAATCAAAAATACAGAAAAAGGCAAACAAAATCGAAGGAGCAGAAAGCAAATAGAAAAAGATCAAAGAAGTCATAAGTGAAGTAGCCCAAGAAAGCTGTGAAACAATCACTATATCAAACAAACAGAGGAAGAAAAACAGGTGATAGTCAGAAGAGGTAAAACAATTTGTAAAAACAAAAACAAAAAATTGAAAAACTTACATAAAAACAAGGAAAGAATAAGATTATAGAAGATATATAATAGCAAATAAAAAAAGTGGAACAAAAATTCAAGATAGCAAAAAAGCAATTCTGGGAGCAGTTCGGTAAGAAACTGAAAGAAACATTCACAGAAAAGAAAAAGATGTTTAACAGCACTATTAAACAAATGAGCAATTAAAATACATTAACCTAGTCAAGTATAAAAGATAAAAACGTAAATATAATAACAGAAGAAAAGAAGATATTAAAAGATGGAAAGAATTCTTTAATGAAATAACCAAAACAGACCATCACGGAGATATAGAAGGTGAATCAAATGGAGGAATCAACGAAATAAGAATCGAAGAACTGGAGGCAGCAATCAAAAAAATAAAACTAGGATAATCTCCAGGTATAGATGACATCACAGCCGAAATGATGAAATATATGGGGAAAGGGGAAGGAAGAATTCTAGGAAATAGTAAATGACATTATCAAAAATCACAAGATACCCGAAGAATGGAACAAGGGAATTATAATATCCATACACAAAAAAGGAGACACAAAAATATGTGATAACTACAGAGGTATTACACTTACAATCAACCAGGGAAAATTTTTACTAGGTTAATAGAAGCAAGAATAAAAGGAAAATTAGATCAACAGCTGGGAGAAGAACAACACGGATTCAGAAAAATAGAAGCAAACAAGACTTAATATACATAATGAGACAATTAACAGAAAAGATGATTAAAAGGGAAAAATAATAACACATATGCTTCATCAACCTAAAAAAGCGTATTACAGGGTAAGAAGAGAGGACATATGGCATATTCTCGAAACAAGAAGGATAAAAAAAGCATAATAAATATAATAAAGAAATAACAAAAATAAATTAAGAATAGGAAATAAATAATCAGAGGAGTTCAAGACCAAAACAGGACTGAGACAAGGTTGTATATTAAACCCTTAACTATTTGCATCACTTAATGACGAAGCAATAAGAAATAGCAAACAAAGAGCCGAAAGCACAAATATAGGGTATAGAAATATTAAAAACTATTAAAAATGCAAATATGTATTAATATTTGCCGACGACATAACACTAATAGCAGATTCAGAAGAAAACCTGGAAATATTAAAAAAAGAGTTGGAAAATATAAATATAAGATCATCAAAAGAGAGCAATCACAAAATAGAGTTAAATACCTGGGATCAACAATAGGAGAAACAGGGAAGATAGAATCAGAAAAAGATGAAAAACTAGACAAAGCAGGAATGATCTACAACGCAATAAAGAAAACATTCTTAGAGAAAAAAGAGATTACAAAAACAATAAAAACAGAAGTATATAAAAGACATTAACTGCTATATAGTAATGAATCGTGAGTAACCACAGAGAGTAATAACAGAAAAACCAATGCAATGGAAATGAGATACCTAAAAAAGATAGAGGGAATTAGGAAGACCAAGGAAGGGTTGGAACGAGCAAGTACATCAAGCAGCGGAAAGAAAAGGAATAGAATGGAAAGAAATAAGAAAATAGCACAAGCTACGCAACAGTGGTAAAGAAGTGTAAAAGAAATTAACTGAGACATATTGTAGAGAATAAGTCTGACACCCATAATGGATAAAAGGGGAAAAGATAAATAAAAATAATCTGATATAATAGGTTGATCCAGGTTTGGTCTTTTCCTCTGGCATTTGGTAATACGCGGTGTTGTCATTTTAATTTGTAATTCGTTTAAAAGATTGACCGCATCATTATAAATTGTTTAACATATGTGGCAGTATTTTTCCCCTTGTTGGATAAAACATCAATAGTGTTATTTATAAAGTTATTAGAGCAAGATTCATTTTATTTATTCTATTTACTCAAAGTCACTGTATTTCTAAAATTATCGGACAAAGAGCATAGGGTAACTGTGAAAATTGGGGTATAAATCGAATCAATTAGCAATTTAGCTTTATTAGAAGATTATCTTCCCATTGCAAGATTGATTGCAATATCTCCACAATGTTTAAAAAGCATGTTTATCACATGGTATCTTTTGGACGAGGCTTTAAAAAATTAAATGACTTCTTTAATGGTACCAATGGCATTGCGGACAGCCTGTACTTGCATACATTTTGATATGGACAAATTTAAAGCATGGTTGAAATATAGTGTTCTAAAAACGTTGGACAAGGTTGACTGCAATATAGATACAGCACCCTTCAATTCTTCCATCATAACGGAACATCCATGTGTTCCAATTCAAGTATAGGCTCATGAGTAACATCATTATAATTATCATATTTCAAGAGACATTTGTGAAATATGTTTAACGGTTTTCCAAATGATTTTTTAAAGTTGTCACCAGATGCAATTCGAAATGTAGAATTTCAAAAAAATTGCCCTCGTTTGTAATAGATTTTGTATTTAAGAGAGAACCAGCATCACGATGACCTAATAAGAGAATATTTTGTTTCCCCTAAATATGATACTTTTGATTATTGGTTTTAATCTATGTCTATTTTCTTCAATTTGTCGAAGTCTTTCCATATTTAATTTATTATTTAATATTTTTATAACATAACATTTTTACCTGATAATTTAGAATATTGAGATACTTATTTTTGCAATGGCACTTGTTGGTGCAACCCACCAAATTTTGTAAAAAAGTAGCAATATTTGCAAAAGAATCTGTTTAAATGATTAGAAAAGATTAACCAATTAAATTGTCTAAAATGTTTTCCAGACAAGTAATATTTAACATCCTTCCTCCTTTTTATGTACAGAATAGGGTAAAACAAAAGTATCATTTGGTTTTCTTTTACAATTTAAAATTCGAAATTTCTCAATTTCATTAACATTACTAAATTTAACTATATGAATGTAAATTTCAACATTACTATATGTACATGTTTTATGCTCCTTTTTCTCATGCTAGGAACAACCTAGTGAAGATTTCTACTGCTAAATGTCAATGAAGATGTAGATGGATGATTTAAATTGACTGTTGGCATAGATCGATCTTTATTTGTTGAAGAATCGTCAGTTTTTTTTAAATTTTCTGAACAAATGAATCCAACGTGGATTATCAATTTTCATTTACTAATTTAATTACAACAAAAATCAGGAATAAATTAATTTAAAAGAATGCATATATTATTCCTAAAATAAAAAAAAAAATACCTTATGTATAATTGATCGAATTATAATAAATTGCTAATTTATCAGTCATAGAACTAAGAAATGTGAATCGCGCTCTTTTAATGTAAAACAACGTAACGATTTACGATACCAAAGAGGCGAATAATATCAATATATGTCGGGTATTATTAGAAAAGGGAATCCCCCGTGCAAAGGAAGTCATCACTTTTCTAACGGTGCTTGCGCAGATAATTTTAATTTGTGTACATGGCCTGCCTGTTTTGGAAAAATGCACTGTCATAGATTGCTGACTAGAATTTACCAACAATTAACTTGTTTGTTTGAAATATTAGTAATTTTTAAGAATAAACAAAATAAGCGAATAAATAATTCTTAGGGGGGGTAATTACCCAATTACCCCCCCCCCCCTGAAACCGCCACTGACACCACCCCCGTTCCAAATGAGTCCCCTTCTTTTGACACTTAACCCACGGTATACCGTCCACCTCTTCTATAAATTCCACCACCCCATTTTTCAGAGACCATACTGTTTCTAGGCTTTTTGTTTCCTTTTCGGTTTCATTTTCCTTGAATTTCTACTTCTTTTTAATTTTTCTAGGTTTTTTTTTTTAATTTTCTTAAGGTTTCATTCACCATTATGTTCTGGAATATTTTCATCTTCTTATGTTTTTCATTTTCTTTATGTTTTACTTTTCTTGTAGTAGCAACAAAATGTAACCAGAAATAAGTGTATTCATTTAAGTAAGAAATAAAATGATAAAGGTCAAATATATAAAACAAATGCAGAAAAGGTTTAAAATAATATTATCACAATCTTGGGAAAACTCGAATATATTGCTAAAGTAGAAGAATTATTAGACGATGCAAAAACGGGAATTAATTATTAAGAGAAAATCGCAGATTTAATTAAAGAATCTAAACATATTAAAACGATTAAATCAACTGTACTTTATGCCCAAGCTACTTTTTTATAAAATTATACATTAAATTCCAAATTATTATTTATTGGAATTAAACACCTCAGACATTAAACATTTTCATTGATCCATAAAAATTATAACGCGTGCACATATTTAATACCAATATAATCGTTAATCTCGCAAACTGCTACGCGATCACAATTTGACACGTGTTTAACCTCTGATCCTAAATCAAACATTACCCAATTTCCACGCAAAATCAAATTAAACGATCGCGCGGTTCATTGACTCGTCCTCGTATTTTTCATAATTCTTATTGAATAAACCGTATTAACCGCCAACAATAAACAATATCACACATAAGTCGCCACGGCCAATTATTGAACTTTGTCATTTATTTTGGGACTGGTCAGGCACGTTTTACGCACAAACATTGTGGACTATTTTTGACTACAGCCACGAGACATGCATGAAGCTGTATCATCCGTACGGCACGAGTAGTACTCATTGTTTTATCAAGAAAATTTATCAAAGACTTTTCGAGTGCGACGTTCAAGGTTAAGCCACGTATTGCTAACATGAATTTGTCACAAATGTGCGCATTTTTTATTACGACCTTCTAGAATCGCGGGTCAACTTCGTTTATGTAATCGGAAAATGTAATTTGTACTCGGAAAAGGAAATGCTAGAAACATCCACCTGATTATTTTGCAAAAAAAAAACAATGTGATTCGAATTGTTTTGTATTTATCATGCATTACAAAAATAAATATATAATTGTACAAAATATGTAAGCAAAAAATACAATAATTCTGACTGCATGTAAAAGAGCAGAGTTCATTCATGTGAATGATCTTTCAGTCAAACCCGTCCTCTTCTTCACTTATCCGGAGGTCCAGGTACAGTAGATATTTTAGGTAGTTAAAACCCTATTTCCCTCGTTTTACGGGATATAGAAATTATATAAAGTTAACATTGTCAGTGTATCTTAATAAAAAAATTAACAGAACTATTTTTTACCTACCTTATTACATCCTTGTAATTGTTTATAAGAGTTTACAGATGTAATATCACTATTATTTCTTTAATTTAATTCATACATTAATGATTAATAAACTAATACATTCCTAAATAAAATTAACTGATCGTATAATACCAAAACATCTAATTTATTCTAATTTAAAAAAAAAAACACCTGTTATGTTACAGGATGGATTTTATTTTTAGTGACACGTGGTTTGTTCCTTACGTTTTCATTTTTGAAAATATTTAAAAAATCATTGAATTTAACTAGTTTTCCAAATCTCTCTGGCGTCTTCTATAGAAATAAATCAACTAGTAGCATAAAACATCAAAACATTACGCTTTACCATATTGAAAGATTGTACATAAAAAAAAAAACATCTGTCTGACCATTCTGATTACCAAGTTACATCATAATGATATTTTTTATGTGTTTGTACCTATGCTTGTTACGTCATAGGAATGTGAGTACATTACACTTGCAAAAATTACAGTTTCTACACCTGGATTTTTCAAGTATTTCGCATTGGTAATTAACGGCGAATAAAAAGTGTATAGGAATGTAACATCTAGTTTTACTTTTGACGATACAACTTTCGCGAATATTTATTTTATGGGCAATTTATTGCAATTAATCAAGTATGCACTGTTCAATATTAATATGGGAATTATGGTTAAATCAACTTTCACATATAATTTATGTTATATATATTCTACTCAAAGGTGTATTATTAAGATGCTATTAATGACATTTATTTACATGATTATTATTTTTAGTATATTAATATCTGAGGAAATGGTAAGAGAGTTGATACACTCACCATATGTAATTACAGTGATTACATGCTAATGTTTTTAAATAACAACTTTAATAGTAGAAATTAAATTTTAAAAATATATAATTACCAGAAGATGCAAATGTATACCTACTATGAATAAAGATCTGATAAATCTCTTAAATGGAAATACTGTTTGTATTCTCGTTCTCGTAATTTAAATTTATAACGTGATATTCTTCTTTGATTATTCAGTGAAAAATGTTGTTGATTGTACTATACAATCAGCACTATATCCATTATCGAAGTAGAAGGATTATTTTGAATCTAATGGGGAATTAAATTCATAACCGTTTATTATTTTTCAGAAGGTTTTAACATTTTACTCACTGCTTGTAAAATTTCCATTTCATTTCCGTCGGACCTATGAAGAATGGGAAAATAATTTTCAGCAGGTTGTTGTCTTTCTGGATACCGCTGAAGGTATGTTTTCGAAGTAACTTGCATATTTCGATGCGATGCGTAATAAAGTTCTAGCATATCGCGTTTTTCTTCACTTGAAAACGGCATTTTGTTATAAATGTATACCAGTTTTGGAACTGTAGGTCAGGATAAGCGAAATTTAGACCAAGTGCCAAAAATTACTTTATTAAACAAAAGTGTAGCTGTCATTTGCAAGGCACTCTTTGCTAAAGCAGGATTTTTGGGATTTCAATCAAACTGCTAGACCAAACCCCAATGCATGACACATCACCATCATCAGAAAAAAAAGTCTCTATTTGAAAATGTAAAAATCCAAGATTTCAAGAAAAAACAAAGTTGATGTTTACCAAAAATTGAAACGTCGAATTTTAATTATTATGTCATCACGTTGTAGAGCGTACAAAGTGGCAATGATACAGTGTTAATTGTTTTGAGGTATATCTTCAAATAGTCTCGCAAAAAACATTTATAAAATCCTATGTTTTCCTTTCTAAAATCAATCAAAATATCAAAATATTTTGTTTGGAAACTTTTGATCGGTCCCAATTTTGTTATTTGAAACAATAAAAAATAATTGTAAATACAAATGTTTTAGAGAGCCAAAAGCTACTTTTAAAACTTTTTAGTTTTTTAAAATAGTCCTTCAAATAAGGGAGTTATAGCGATTTTTAGAAAAACAAAAGAACTCTAACAAGAAAAGATGTTTGTTTTAACCAGTTCTAACTGCCAATTTCGGGTGTAACGACTTAGTATTAACACCCTGTATACATTTATTTATATAAATGCAAATAAGAGAAATATTTAAGGGGGGAAACACATGTAAAAAAATTTTTTTTCGATTTTTTGTTTTTTGCATAAAAACCTTCCTTATACATTTAAGATTTATGCAACGAAACATTAAAGTAATCGCAAAAGTATTACCGGACATATAACAGAGTTTCTACCTCCGTGTCATGAGCCGATTTTATCTTATAGTCTATTGAAATACAAACAATCGTTGTTTGATTATTTTAACGTCGCGGTGATTTTTGCCGTGAACAATTTATCCGAAACGTAATAAAGACGAGTGTCATCGTGCAAGTAGATCGAAAAAAAGATAGTTCAAAGGGAATCTGCACCGAAGCATTTGAACTGCGGCTAAAAAACGTTCAAATTGCCGCATATATCACTGCTATTACATTCAACGAAGGATACAAAGGTTTCTGCAAAATTATGGAAGAGATGGAATGTATCATTGGCCAAAATACTAGGATTTTCGTTGACAACTACGACGACGCCCGATAAATCAGTTAGGAGCGGCGATCGCTAAATAGGAGCAAGGAAACCAGAACAGCCAGAAAAAAGGCTCAAGCCGACTTTAACTACTTCTATGAATGTGAGGAAGGCACTCTCTATGTCCCGGAATCGCCGCTTAATTATAAGTTTACACAAATTACGCTTTTTCTAAACTTAAAACTTTAAACGCGTTTTTCTCGAAACCATGTTTTTGAAATTGGCGTACATGATAACTTTGTCAATTTTTATTCAATTCACTTGAATTTCTGTCTGCTCAACAGCTAATAAAATTTTGTTCTAAATGAACCTCCGAAATCTGAAAAAAATGTAATAATAAATATTTATTTCGGGCGTACGAAATCCGAAAAAGAGGTCAAATTTTGAACTTTTTTTTTCAGCAAGTTGCAGAAATCATATATTTGTGTTTGTTTCTACTTTTTGAGGTTCATTTAGAATAAAATACATCTAAGAAAAGGGTTGTGGAAGAAAAGATTTAAAAAAATAATTTTTCAGGTCTCCAGAGTGTACGCCAATTTAGTCGGTATTTCCAACATGGCGGCGCAATCGGTTGAATAGAGGGCTAACCAATTAGCGGAAAGACTTCAAATTTTCTAAAATTACAGCCTATTGTATGCCCAGTAAAGTCCAGAAACCGTGAAGTTGTATCTCTTTTAGTTTGTCCAAAAAAAAATCCCAAAAAAAGGCTATTTTTATGACCGATTACATGTATTTCCCCCCTTAAACCATTAAACAATTATTAGTGCCACACTTAAAATATAATAGAAACTAACAAAATTCTCTGTATTGCATAATCTTATTTTTATAATTTATGACACTAAAAATGCTGTTTTTTAAGTATAAATTTTATATTAATATCTTATTTTTGACCATTTTAAAGTGTTCCTTAAATCTTTAGTAATATTGGCTTCTATTTGTCAATTCACGTTTAAGAATTTTCCTTATAAGTTCGCGTAATTAAATTTAAGCACTGTCCATTTTTTATATTAAGGAAGTTTTAGCGAAAAGAAGAAAAATTAGTACTGATGTTATTTTTACTTTCCCTATATACGAAGTATATATAGGGGAAGTATTGTGATCGTGATTTTTTTTTGAAAAATTTTTTTTGCGGAAATATCTGTTTTGAGGTCCCCTGAGTGCATTACACTAATTTCTGGAAAAAAAAAAATTGTGTCTGTGTGTGTGTCTGTCTGTCCGTCTGTCTGTCTGTCTGTCTGTCTGTCTGTCGGTGGGCGCTGTATCTCAAAAACGAATTATCGGTTTAAAATGAAACTTCAAACTTAAGGCTTTATCGTTAAAAACTGGAACTGAAAAGCTTTTGGTGAACATTCATAGACCGGAAGTGGATGTTTACTCGAGGCGTTTTTTTGTTTTTTCGTGATATTTTTCTAAATATAAAAAAATTTAAAAAACGGTTCAAGCAAAAGTTAAAGGGAATAAAAAACTGAACAAGTTTTATAAAAACATATTTTTCATAAAATTCTTAACTTTCGAGAAAAAAAAATAAAAATTGAAAATTTTGACATTTTTTGTCAATTGCTAATAAACTATTAGAGTTACGTGAAACTTTTATTACAAATAATTGTAGAGATTTCAAAAGTGAACAAATCATTAAGAATAGCCTTTTTATGTAAACCTCATAGTTTTCGAGTAAAATATAGGGAAAGTACTATGATGGCCACATCACCATTTTTTTATCTACGGTCAATTTCAATCAAATTTGGATAAATTATTAACTGTTAACGTCAGTTCGTGCAATAAAGAATAAATAATTAATCACTTTTTACACTTGTAACTTAAATAACTACATATTAAAATAGAAATTATATTTTGCAATCGCATGTTTAATAAAATAAAGGTTAAATTCCTTGCTAACTTAGCATAATGTTTTTGATAACGTTTATATTCGTAAATAATATGTGATGATATTATCAAATGATACCAATATAAAAGTGAGTAAGAACATGAACATGAATTTTCAACAACTATCAGGCTCAACAATTCAATTACAAACCAATTATTACTTAATAATAAAGGGTTTTCCAATAAGAGGTTTCATTTTGAATAACCCGCTATCTCGGCAGCTGTCACTTTTGCAGTTGTCATCTATTGACATTTGATAAGTAAAAAATACGCCATTAGTAAAAATTCAACGATACACGCTTCAACAACGCATTGAAATTGTTAAAGTTCACTACAGAAATGGTGAAATATTTGCAGTCACAGTTCGCCAATCTAAAACACTTTTGGGTCGTCATGAAGCACCTTCTCGGCCAGCAATAGTAAAACTGGTTAAAAAATTTGAGCTGTTGAGACCACTTAGTGATGTGAAGAATTGAAACCGTGTGCGTCGTGTTAACGAATACCCAGGTTTGTCGATTCCTCGTCGATCTTTGAAATTAGCCATTCCAAAATCGACTTTGCTCCGTATTTTGCATAAAGACTTAGGTTTGAAGGCTTTTAAAGTTCAGTTAACACAAGAACTCAAGCCGGTCGATCACAAGCAACGTCATATCTTTGCTAATTGGGTCCTTGAAATGCATCAAAATGATCCGGATTTTCATCGAAAAATCATCTTCAGTGATGAGCCCCTTTTTAACTTCGGAGGCTACATGAATAAAGAGAATTGCCGCATTTGGGGCTCGGTTGCTTGCATCCTCAACGCGTCACTGTTTGGTGCGGTTTTTGGACTGGCGGTGCGACTGGACCTTACTAATTCAAAAATGAAGCTGGGCGACGTTTATTTTCAACAAGACGGCGCTATGTGCCACACAAACAACGAAACAATCGCAATTTTGCAAAAAAAGTTTCCTGGCCGTGTTATTTCGCAAAGAGGTAATCACAATTGGCCCGAGTTCTTGTGACTTAACACCTTTAGACTTTTTTCTATTATTTTTAGTTTTATTAAAATATATTTTTTGAAAAATTCTTAACTTTCGAGAAAGACATTTTTTGATAATTGCCAATAAAATATTGGAGTTACATGAAATTTATATAACAAATAATTGTAGAAAATTCAAAACTGAACAAATTATCAAGAATAGTTTATTTGCGTAAACCTCATAGTTTTCGAGTAAAATATAGGGAAAGTGCTATGATGGCCACATCACTATTTTTTATATATCAAAATGAAACCTCTTATTGGAAAACCCATTACATCTATAAGGGTGACTATTATTAGAGAACTTTTTATACTCCTTCAACCATTCCAAATGTTTTTGTTGCTAGTTTTACTACAATTCGTTTAAAAATAAGGTCGACCGTTTTAAAATTTATCTGCTAAAATCAATAATTCTAATTATTTTGTATTTGATTCTCGTATTTCACTTGGTGAATTTATTCAACAACCTATTATTAATTCTAATTAGTTAAAAGCACGCTCATTTATTTACATACACAAAAGTGTCGTACTTTGTTTCTAAATACCCTTCCATCTGAGAAACTCTAGGTTAGCAATATTAATAAGTACAATCGTTTATATTATAATAAATTATGAAGAGTAGTAATATAGATTTTCGATCGATCTCTTTTAGGCGTAGAATTTAAGTATACTCAGTGATATGGAAATCGGAACACCAAGAGCTAAGAATTTTTGACCAAACTTAGCACGTTTTAATATTTAGCTATTAAAAGGTAGCAATTGCCAATGAGATCCAAAAAAATCGAAACCGGTCCGTGGCTGTTGTTGACGGGGAACAATATTTAATGTTTGCATTATTATTGTTATAATTGTCGCTGTTGACAGATCCCTTCAATGTCGGTGGTTAACCACCCATTTGGGATTTAGTGCAACGTTTAGACAATAGATGGCACTTTTATGGTATTATCGTAAAAATAAACATATTTTTATTAATAATGGGTTGGTGATCCGCCCCTATTGGTTGCACACTCCCTGCTCTTGATGGCATCGAAGTAGGCGGTCGATAATCTCTTAAGGTATTGTGTTAATGCTGTAAGTTTTTAAGTTTTCTCTATAGGCGAAATATCAGGGGATTGAGGTGGCTATGGCTAGATTGGGACGGGCATTGTCTTGCTGGAAAGTGGGTTTTTCTATTGCTGAAGAAACGGAAGGGTATGGAGTTCCTCATCCACATATTGCCTCGAATAAATAACAAATGAGACCTACTTCCATAAACTATAGTACCCCATACCATAATCCCTACAATATGATGAACAGGTCTCGCAACAAACACTTCTAAAGGGTGTCCGGGAAGTAAGGACGAATTTGAATTTGGCGCCATTTTTTCATATCCTTTCCATTAGCAGCCTGACAATTTTTGTGTGGTGAGCATTGTAGTTTGATGTTTATTTTCGTCATGGACCAAATCAGAACTAAGCAATGTATCCAAATGATAAAAAGCTATTACAAAAACATACATGGTTGATTTGTCGCAGTTGTGGATTAAAATTACAACATTTTGAATGGATGGTGCGACATGTCCCACATGCCATAAAACGATTGCTCTGCTGAATGAGAAGTTACCACAAACAATTATCTCTTTGCGTGGAAATCAGGAGTGCCCTTCCAGATCATGCGATCTTACGCCTTGTGCCTTTTTTGTGGGGATTTGTGAAATCAAAAGTGTACGTGAACAAACCAGAAACAATACACCAATTGAAGGATGAACTTCAAAAGGTTCTTAACGGCAACCCACCAGATGTTTGTGAACGCGTCATCGAGAACATCAACGAACGCATTTCTCGTTGCCGTGCGGCCCTTGGTGGTCGTATGAAGGATATAATTTGTCATAAATAAATGGGAGATATTACTTTAACATTGTATTGTATGTTCTACAATACTTTAATATTCGACCCTACTTCCCGAACACCCTTTATGTTGCGACGTTTCCCACGACTTCGTCTGACCCTCATACATCAATCATGCATCCCCAAACAGAATCATGATTCATCACTAAACACTACTCTATGGCATCGCAACCCGCACCACTCCAAACGTTGCTGTCTATGTTCTGCTGTTATTTGTAACAAAAGACGTGGCGGATAAAATTCCAAATCAAAAATTCTGATTCTGCAGTAAACCATTTGAAGGGTTATAGGATGACCTTCGTTAGCTAACTATAGATCGGCAATTAATCTATTACTAGAGAATCGAACTCTTGTTGCCATGCGGTCTTAAGACTCACTTATTCTACTCACTTATTCTTTGTCCCTCGGTTCCTCTTCTATGACATTCTCGAGCAAACACAATTTCGCAAAACACCTGATAAAACTGACACTACACTTGATCCATATGAATGAATTTTAATCAATTGCTATTTTTTAATAGTTGTGTTACACATTAGAATATAGACCTAGGCAGACGATCCTTATCTTTTGCAATCACTAACTTGGCGCGCTGCAAACATATGCATGCAAATTGAGATTTTACAATTGGCCTTCTTAGTTATTAATGCAGTATAGGTTTGAAATTCGGAATTAATTAATTGTTCAGGTTAGTAGGAAGTACCTTATCTCTAAATATACTTATTGAACCTAGATACTTCTCAAATGATACAAAAGAGAAGCAAATCAAAAGCCAATATTTAGTTTATATTGATAAGCCAAACGTAATTATTTTTACAGCTAGTTCATTATTACAATTACTTAAAATTCGGCACAGTATTTCATTAAAATAGCATTTTTTTGGCAATTGACACTGAGTGGTAAACACAATTAAATAAGACTCAAAAATTGACTCTAATTTTCGACATATTTACAGATAAATATGTTGTACCGAAAAATATATGTTTGTCTATTTAAATCATTTATAATTGGGGGACCGGAAAGTAATGTCGTTTCTGTGCATGTCGATATTTGATTGTCATTTGACACTTCATTGGATATCTCGGAGGTGTGCCAATGTTTTAAGATTATTTTATCTACGATCGTACAGAAAGTAGACGCTTTTTGCATCATTTTTCATTGTAAAAGTGGCTTTTTAAAGCACTAATGCTTTTTTACGTTTTCATTGCACGGTAATGTCAAACTGTTTTTATTGCACAGAAATGTCAAATTTGACAGATGAATATATTATAGCACAAATTTTCGACGAAAAACTTAATTTTTTATTAATTGATACAAATAACTAATAAACTATAAATAAAATATATAATATAAACGAAATGGCAGATTTAAGAACTCCGAAGATTTCCTTTAATGCAAGTCGAAGCGATTACAATAAAGCGAACATTTTTTCAACTAATAATAATGGCGGCCGACATTTGTGCAACTTGTTTACTGGTTGCTAAGTAACGCTTTCATTAGTGCACTGCGGGTAAAATATGTTTTAATTAATTGAATTATTGAAATGCATTAAAATTTTACTCATAAGAATATATTCTTTGAAATCCTTTACGATCGAAGATAAAATTTTGTAAGGCACACGTGTAAAAAGTTTCTTTATTGCACTCCTGGCTTTAAAAAAACTCGCTCGTTCCTCGCTCGTGTTTTTAAACGCCAGTTCGTGCAATAAAGCATCACTTTTTACACTTGTACCTTAAATAACTATTGTCTTGTTCACTTCTAAATAATTCAATACTAAACATTTTTGCAATTTAGGGTGAAGTGGCCAGCCAAATATCAGAAGGCAAATCCGGCATTGTGAGCTTTTTGACTTCTGCAAGGTTAGTTGCGATCAAAAATCAGAAAATGCCAAAGATGATTTTTCAAGTTCAAATCCGGCAAGTTTGATCTCTCTGACTCCTATCGATCTGGAAGACTAACAATATTAGACAACGACATGCTAAGGACAGAAGTGGAAACAAATCCATGTCAAGCAATCGAGAAACTGTCAAGCACCCTTATCCAATTTGGGTCGACCCTCCAAGAAAATTTAAAGCATAATCTGCCCGAAGAGAACAAAACCAACGGATCCATCACATGTTGCTTCAACGGCACCATACAGAACCGTTTTTGATCGTTTGATTACTGGAGGCGAAAAATGCGTCCTCTATGATACTCCAAAAGACAAACAGTAGTGGCTCCATGAACCACGACGATGTACTGCGAAGCCGGGCTACATCCCAAAAAGGCGCTTCTGTGTGTTTGGTGGAGTATTCACGGACGAACACTGGAAAAAATTAATGAATTGGGATGGGAGGTACTGCCCCACCCACCATACTCGCTCCATATAGCACACTCGTATTTCCATTTATTCCGATCCCTACATTTTCTTAGTGGCAAAAAATTGAAAATTTTGATGATGTCCAAAATGCCATCTCAAGCTATTTCGGTCCGGGATTGAAATTCTGAACACTAGATGGCAAAAGATTGTTGATAACGAGGCAGATTGTATTATTTATTTTAAAAATAACTTGTCAAAAATGTATAATAAAATGGATGTCTAATCAGACTGGCCATTTTTCGAAACATATTTTTTTAATTTTATTTTATATTTGCACTTTTAACTTAGGAAAGTATGAGGTTGCATTGTAATTATATTTAATTTTTTGTAGTCTCCTGATGCCAATTCGAATTGGAAATGAAATTTCCGGATTACACTTTACTGTGTTCACCTCAATAGACTTAAATCCATTTTAAGCCTTATTTTGGCAAAGTGGTTCTCGAGAATATAATCTTCAAAAGTATGATTATTATTATTATTTATTGTTATTATCATTTGGAGATGTTTCAAAATTAAATTATCAAATTGTACCACGAAGTGAAAGCCTCTTATTTCCAAACATATTTTCACATTATACTGTTGTCATTTGTTAATTAGTATGTGGCGACACAAAGACTCAATTTAAGCACTGATCGCACAATATTGTAAATATTAATGAATAGTTGAATACACACTAAAACTAACTATATGAATACTGTTATTTATATTCAGTCAATAATTAATATTAGAGAATTTTGCTTTATTTAATTATGTAGCTATTTACTTTTACGTGTCGTCACAATTTAAAAAAGGAATCCTGTAAATTTGCAAGACACGAGATTTTTTTAATAAAAATAGAATGATTGAAATTAAATTACTTACAGTCGAATGCCTCCAGTAATTGATTAACTGGTGTATATCACAGCTGGGAGCCATGAGTAGAAAGTCTCTCCATTCGTCAAAACTGATGTTTAAACTACCGTCTTGGTCCATCCTGAAAATTCACACACAAATAATAAATTACAGTTTTCATTTTTCGCGGAATATCTAACAGATCATCCCTAGACCAGTGCAGGCTACAACATCTAATATATGCACACATCTAAAGACATACGTTTTACACCGTCTGATGAATGCATGAAACAAAGTCAAGAGAACATTTGAAAATAACTAATCAGTAATCATTGTATTTTTTTAATTAAAACATTTCTATGCATTAATTAGTATTAACAAAACTAGAAAAAATAATAATCAATTCACGACTTATTAAAATAATAATTATTTAGTTGTAGACATAACCTAATAACCAGTAAATCTAGATTATTAAAAAAAAATACGCTCTTTCATGAAACTGAAATTAATTGTTCTATTTACCAAAGGATGTGCGTTTAAATTAATTATTGATTAGATTACGCGTTAAATTTTTGCACGTTGTCTTGGCAAATTATTATACCATAATTAACTATAGAACAAATACAGAATTTCAAAGATATTTATATTAAATAATAAATGAAATGAAAAGGCTTAAAACCGTTATTAAAGATAATAAATAAAAACAGAATAAAAACCTTGTTAACAACCCTATTCAGTCCCATTCCACCGATACTTGTTGAATATTTGCAGCTCTCTAAAATACTGGTATCAATTTTTACTTGAGCTCAAATTCAAAACTACTACTTTAAGTATGTTATTGACAAGTGAATATAAAAAGCAATACCAGCAAACTTCTATTTATAATGGGATTGATATTAGAATATATTTCTAAAATAATTAATAGCGGTTTAATTCATTCGTATTAAATGGTACATTCAAATAAAAATAAATCAAAACGTACTAATTTGTAGATACCTCTGTAAGAGATTAGTTGCCTCCTTCTTTTCCAATGGAATGCCTAGTTCGTTGAACGCGCGGATGAGCTCCTCTAAGTCAATCTTGCCTGAAATAAATTTTAAATTGTTAAAAATTGCCATATCAACATACAATAATATATTATTGTAACGATAAGTTCAAAGATTACAAATAGTGACATCAAGTGAACATTAATATGTAAACTCGCAATAACTACCTCTATTGCCTACTTAGTACTAAGTTCTTAGAGTAGACTTAAATATTATATAATGAAATAAACTGTTAAACAAACAATCCACACTGTATCATTAATTATTATAGAATTATGTAATTATTTACATATCATTTGTAAATATTGCCCTAAATAAAAACTCTTTAATGTACTTTTCTATTGAATAATTTTATCGAGTTAGACGTTTTTAACCAACGTTATTACTTTGGGTGGGATACGAGGTTTTCTTCCAAAATCACTGTATCAAATGAATGACGCAACCCATAGAGAAATGGGCCATGGCACGAATCCAAATTATATCCCTAGAATATAAGAAATATAGTGTATTGAAATACAAATATATTTTGGGTAATTTAAAAAAAATAAGTCTTCGTCCTCCAACAATACAATGATCTCTTTGCCAAATTTTAACGATCAATAGATTCGTCCTATATTATGGGGTCTTTGGAATTAGAACAAATAAATCTAGATAATTCTTGAATGTTCACAGCATTTACTTTGTGGTACACTTTTAAGTAAGGTTTGGAGAAAACACTATACAGGGTGTCCCACCGAAACCGCACATCAAAAGTTTATGGACTTCTATTGAATGTATTTTTATGAAATTTTCATGGCCTATGTAATCAAGTGTGCTCTATTTAATTAAAATATTTTCAAGATTATACGACTTCCGGTTATACCGGAAGTCAACACCAACTTCCTTATTTCAAATGGAATACTATATTTTTTTAATACATATTTAGATTCTACATAAAATTCTGTGAAAAAAATTATTAAGAACATAACGTCCAAATTTAAGCGTTTTCGAGATAATTGACATTTTTAAAAATTTTGTGCTTTTTCAGAGTTCACTTTAAAGATACATATCTCCGACAAAAATAAAATTGAAGGATTGTAATTTTGGCTACACATAGTCAATACCTGACGGTATCCAATGATGAGTTATTTTTGAAAAAATAATATACAGGGTGTTCAAAATTTCAAACCAGATTTTGTCAAATTTAAACCAATATATCTCGTTTTTCTTAAATGGAACACCCTGTATATTTTTACATATTCAGACGCAGAATTTAATTGTGCTTTTATCTATACCAGCGTTCCCTATACCTATCTTCTTTACTTTTAATGTTATTAACATGTTTGTAAAGATATGTCAATATTCTCTGCAATTAAAAAACGTTGGCTATGCATTTTATCAAACGAGCCTAGAAAAAAAAAGAACAAGTTGTTTTAAATCAAAATATCAACGTATTATTATTACTTTATTCAATAGTGACGTACAGCTAAAATGAATCCCAGAGATAATTACTCCAATAAAGATATTTTGAATTTATTTTAAATTCACGGCGAAAGACTAAGAGTTGTGGAGAGGACCTGCAGATTATTTATTGAAAGGTATCCCCATTTAACGCCAATGACTAGATGGAAATTTGGACAAATCGAAGCGAACTTTTTGCAAACTGGTACTGCTCAGCAGGTCGCGAGAAGAGGTAAATTTGTAATTGATGAAAAAGAAAACGAAGTAAGTTTACTAGCCTATTTTCAAGTCAATCCATATGCTTCAATAAGATCTGCGCACAACGATCTTGGAATAAACCGATCATCTATTCAGCGAATTTTAAATAAGCATAAAATGCACCCATATTCATTTATTAAAGTGCAAGCAATGAATCCAAATGACCATGTACATCGTTTACAATATTGTGAAAAGCTGTTAGTAAAACTTCAGGAAAACCCATTTTTTGCGTAATATTATTTGGACGGACGAAGCAAAATTCGGAAGAGAACGTATTGTAAATAGTCATAAATGGCACTTTGGGGCTGATAAAAATCCACACTCTACACAAGGAAACTTCCAAAATGCGTTCAGTGTTAACATATTTGCATATATGATGGATAATGTTGTAGTATTTGAAATTTTGACGAAAATTTAACCAACAGCAGATATTTGCAAATACTCCGAAGAACGATTACCGAATTTACCGATAATTTACCACTAAATACTGTTAGAAATTGCTGGTACCAAATGGATGGCGCCCCAGCGCATTCGTCGTATGCTGTAGATGAGGAATTAACAAGTATGTTTGAAGATCGCTGGTTTGGACGTAATGGGCCAGAGCGATGGCCACCAAGATCGCCTGACCTAACATCCCTTGATTTTTATTTATGGGGTCGCATTAAAACTAATGTATATGACAAACCAGTTGATTCCAAAGAAGAGTTAATTGAATTAATAATATCCGAATTTGGCAAATTAATCCACAACGAAATCAGTAAAGCCACAAATAATGAAACATTCCGTAGAATTTTGAAGTGTTTAGAACAAAATGGTGGCCATTTTGAACATTTATTAAACTAATTGAATGAACTACCAGAATAAGTGGATTGGTTGAACTGAATATTTATTTTTTAAGGTTTTTATTAAATAATAACAAATTAAAATCTTCTATCTATGTAAAATGCCATAAAGACAGTTAAACTGTTTAAATAAACAGGAGTTGTTTTTTTGTTTCCTTGGCTCGCTTAATAAATTACGTACCCATTGTTTTCTTATCGCACAGAATATTGACATATTTTTACAAACATGTTAATAACTTTAAAAGTAAAGAAGATAGGTATAGGGAACGCTAGTATAGATCAAAGCACAATTAAATTCTGCGTCCGAATATGTAAAAATATACAGGGTGTTTCATTTAAGAAAAACGAGATATATTGGTTTAAATTTGACCAAATGTGGTTTGAAATTTTGAACACCCTGTATATTATTTTTTCAAAAATAATTCATTATTGGATACCCTTGGGTACAGCCTTTCAATTTTATTTTCGTCGGAGATATGTATTTTTAAAGTAAACTTAGAAAAAGCGCTCTCGAAAACGCTTAAATTTGGACGTTAAGTTCCTCAATAATTTTTTTCACAGATTTTTATGTAGAATCTAAATACGTATTAAAAAATATAGTATTCCATTTGAAATAAGGAAGTTGGTGTTGACTTTCGGTATAATCGGAAGTCGTATAATCTTGACTATTCCACTCCTATTGTATGTAGCCAATTTGAAGAATTCTGCGCCGATAAAAACTACCAGTTGTTAGCAAAACTTCAATGGAAACTTGCCGCGATTCTAGACGACTGGGCGTATAATATGAAGAAGATAAATGCAAATGATTATAAGGGAAGTATCATTTAATCAATGTCGAATTTTTCGACCAAAATACTGTAGGAGATGTATCATAAAAATTTTAATATAAATATTGAACCATTCACCGATATTCGTTTCAAGTCGTGAAATAGTCTTTCCAAATACCATTCGTGATGGCAATTAACTCTGAATAAATTCTGTTTTTAGTGCATTCAAGTTTGTTGCTTATTCGCGATTTTTATTCGAGCAACTGATAGAAAAAATCACTCGCCTGGCGGCTCGTGATTTTTTCGTGACAGTTGCTCTCATTAAAATCGCTAAGCAACAAACTTTCATGCAAAAACAAAATTTATTCGAATAAATTGCCACCACTTATGGTATTACTTGTGAAAATATTTTTATTAAATAGAGCACACTTGATTACATACGCCAAGAAAATTTCATAAAAATAAAATTCCATAAAATTTTGATGCGCGGTTTCGGTGGGACACCCTGTATTTTTTTACCACTGTACATATGAAATATTATGACTATAATTTCTCAAATCTTCAAATTTAAATTGTTTTTTTTTTAATTTGAATTGTTATTATTACTAAAAAAAAAATTAATTTTATAATAAAGCTGTACTGAGGAGATCGAGAGATCGAAACACGTGTCTACAGATGGTTAAAAACTTGACTGTTAAATTATTTAACTACTTTTGCTAATTTATTTTTAATTACATTAACCTAAATTCATTACTTGTTCTAAATTTATCATACCATATTCACTAACAAACCATTTAACGTACATTCAACCATTTTTAGTTTATTTTACATAAATAAATACGTTCTAGTGTTGCTTTGATAGCCTTTCTATTTGTAACAACCAAATTATTTTTGTATCGTTCAATGTCTGTCGAGATATTAGCCATAGAAGTAGTTCCATTCAGAAATTTAATATTCGTTAACTGTCATAGCATCTATCAACCAGGCTGCAGAAATAAAAATAAGAAACTTAAATATGTAGGAGATCATAAAGTTATATGTTGTTCCCGAAATTTAAATAACTCATCACTAAGTCAAAGTTTCGAGTTGGTAGAAAATCGACGATTTAAATACCGACCTTAAAAACAAATCGAATCACATTGAAAATCCCGCATCAAATTAATTAAAACTGAAGCTCTCGAAAATGAAGAATTGCTAACGAATAGAATAAATGAATTAGATACTCATTTAAAAAAATGGTGATGTGGCCATCATAGTACTTTCCCTATATTTTTCTCGAAAACTATGAGATTTACGCAAAAAGGCTATTTTTAATGATTTGTTCACTTTTGAATTCTCTACAATTATTTGTAATAAAAGTTTCACGTAACTCTAATAGTTAATTAGCAATTTTCAAAAAATGTCAAAATTTTCAATTTTTATTTTTTAAGTTAAGAATTTTATGAGAAATATGTTCAAATAGAACTTGTTCAGTTTTTTATTCCCTTTAACTTTTGTTTGAATCATTTTTTAAAATTTTTCATATTTAGAAAAATATCACAAAAAAACGCATTCCGGTCTATGAATGTTCACCAAAAGCTTTTCAGTTCCA
Source organism: Ontholestes murinus (assembly GCA_963969525.1). NCBI lineage: Eukaryota > Metazoa > Arthropoda > Insecta > Coleoptera > Staphylinidae > Ontholestes > Ontholestes murinus. The sequence continues at coordinate 12,710,767 of OZ018398.1, read as the reverse complement.
GTTTTTAACGATAAAACCTTAAGTTTGAAGTTTCATCTCAGACCGATAATTCGTTTTTGAGATACAGCGCCCACCGACAGACAGACAGACAGACAGACGGACAGACAGACACACACACAGACACAAAAATTTTTTTTCCAGAAATTAGTGTAATGGACTCAGGGGACCTCAAAACGGATATTTCCGCAAAAAAAAATTTTCAAAAAAAAATCACGATCACAATACTTCCCCTATATATACTTCGTATATAGGGAAAGTAAAAACAGTGATGAGCAAATAGGACTAATTCGGACTTGCAAGACGAATTAAATTGCTGTCTGGAACAGAAATCAATACAAAAAGACTCTTCTTCCTTGATTCCTATTACGTCATCGCCAATTTTTAATGAAGAAGTATGTGACAACTGTATTGCCTTTAAGCCCAAGTGTGATATTAAAACCATTGAAATTCTCTCTAAAATTGCAAACAATATTGTTATTTCATTACCCAAGGCTGATTCTATAATTTTAATGAGTAATAACTCTCCCAACTGTAAATTTAATAATTATTTTAAATTGATGCATAAAAAAGCTTTGGTTATCGCCAAAAAGGCGATTGTGACGATCCTGTTAATTTCCACCCTATATCACTACTTCCTATATTTACTAAAATCCTAGAATAGATCCTGCTAATACAATTCACTGGAATTTTTGAAGGGGCAAAACTATTAAAAAACGAACAGTTTGCATTTAGAACTTTTAGACTTTTTAGGAGGGATCAGTTTTAAAATCAAGTTTTCTCGAGCTGTCGAAAGCTTTTGTCTGTGTATCGCGTATAATTTTACTACATAAACTTTATTGCTGCAGTATTCATTCCGAAAGTTGCTAATTATGTCCTACTTGTCAGGAAGAACTCACCGCATAAAAGCCTATTGAACACAGGGTTCCGTATAGCTCTATTTTAGGACCTCTTTATGCTTGATTTATGTAAATGATCTACCGGACTCTACTGCCAACACAAATGTAATATTATATGCTGATGATACTATACTTATGAATTCATCTAAAATTTGGAAGTAGTATCAAAAATGCACGAGGAAACACAAGAAATGGCATCGCGTTGGTTTTTAAGCAATAAATTAAAGCTAAATGACACCAAGACGACAACCCTTATTTTTTCTCACAGCAAGACAAAATATGAAAATTTAACTGTTAAATTTTTAGGTGTACATATTGAAAGTTACCTAACATGGGCTACTCAGTCAGATGCTCTGGCTAGTAGATTATGCTTTAACATATATATAATTCGTAATTTACCACCGCTAGTCTCAAAATAAACTTTGCATGTGGCTTATTTTGCTCTGATTCGGAGCCACATTTCATATGGATTAATTGCATGGGGACATTCAACAATTAGGTACCGTTTTTATAGGCTCCAACTTAGAGCAATCCGCGTAATATCGAGCTTTGACTATACTGAAGATTGCCGATCAGCTATTATTGAAATGCAAGTTCTCACGTTACCATGCCTTTATATTTTCGTATGCCTTTCCTACATTATAAACCATATGTCGGTTTACCAAAGTGTAACTCAGATATTCAATGTTACAATACTAGAAATATTAAAAAAAAATTTAAAAAAAAAGACCTTTACTGGCATCCATAAACTTAGCCATATATACAAATAAATATTTAATCCCTATTAACTCGTTTATTACATCCTTCTTCTCCTCTCCCTCTCCCACCCTAATGTCATCACAATCTTTTCCGCCAGCCCCGTCCTCTCGCATCCACTCCTCTATCCGTTTACTCCCATTCATCCATTCCTCCCGTATCTCCTTACACTCCTCCGCTAAATGACTCCATGTATCTCTCCTACTCTTACATAGCACACACCTACCATACTCTTCGCCCATCCATATCTTTCTTCCTCTCTCCTCCGAGCCACACCTAGCCCTAGCCATTGCTACCTTCTGCCCTCTGTTTAATGTACGATTTGCTAGGTACCCAGGTATCTTCCCATGTACCTGCCACCTTTTATAAAGAGGGTTGTACCCACTCCTCTCAATACACCCTTGACGCTCCTGCTTTTCCACTTCTTCCCGTTTCCAACCACTCTCTCCTACTCCCACACATGTTCTCCACACTTCTTTCACCAGCCTTCACACATGCATCCCACAGTTTGCACGCCATCTGAAAATTACCCTTCAGCCACTGTCCCCACATCTCATTCACCACATACCACGCTTTCCTCACCTTCATTTGGACCCATCTGGCCTGCTCCCTGTACCCTCCACACCACCTAAACACAAAACCCAAATATTTAAACTCTTTCACTCTCTCGATCACATCTCCCTTCCATGTTAATTCTTTCATTCTTCCTTCTCTTCCTCTATTCCTAAATCTCATCCACTTCGTTTTTCCTTCATTCACACACAAACCTCGCTTATCCATATATCTTTCAACCCTTTGCAACATCTCATTCATTTCTCCCCAATCCTTCACCAACAACACCACATCATCCGCATACGCCAACATCCACACCTTCATTTTCCCTATTACAATCCCGAACGCTTGCCCGTTTCTCAAGACCTCTTCTAGTTCACTCATATATAAATTGAAGAGCAACGGGCTAAGCGGACATCCCTGTCTCACCATCCATACTCTAAACTTTTCCGATACCCTTCCATCTACCTTTCTCTCCCCCATGTTTCTTCATACGTTCCACTGTTACCTTGCTCACACCTCTCCTCTCCAAGCACTCCATCAACCTTTCTCTCGGCACTGAATCATACGCTGCTTTCAAATCCAGAAATACCGCATACACACTTTTCTTTTCCTCTAACACTCTCTCAACTATTCTCGCTAGCGTAAAGATTTGATCTCTCGTTCCCCTCCCAATACTAGAAATAAATCCGACATTTATGGTAAGTACACCAGACTGACTAAATCGCAAACTGGAATTAGGTTTCATGCAATAAAAATTTATAATGTACTTCCGGATAAAATTAAAAATGTACCTGATGCCATTTTCATAAAACGCATAAAAACTTTTCTTATCTCTAAAGCCTTTTACAGTTGGAAGGAGTACCTTAATTTTGATAACTGAATAGTTGAGGCTGTTAGTTGTTGAAAGTTCATATTCTAATCACTTTGGTAAATTTTCGTAAATGAAATACGATAACACTGTCAAATATTTATTTTGCCGTTCGCGACAATTGTTTCGACACACTGTCTTTTTCAGGCGATGAAATGATACAAAAATGTTGCATTTAAAACTATTTATACTAGGTGCTGTGGTGAAGTCGGACCGGTGTTAGAATAAGTTCAATAATGGTGAGTTGGACATGATCAAACGGACCTGTCCAACTCACCATTATTGAACTTATTCTAACACCGACCTCACCACCGCACACCTAGTATAAATAGTTTTAAATGTAAAATTTTTGTATCATGGTGGAACAGTGCGCTTTACAATAAAAGAAAGCAGGTAAGAAAGCTATTTAACGTAGCAAAAGCTACGGTCTTATGGGAATACAACAAAGCACTTAGGAAGGCTCGAAGATCAGCATGAAGAAGTCACTGTGAGGACATCGAATCTGCCCAGATAGTATCAGTCTCTATAAGATACTTTCGAAGAACTTCCAAAGTTCACTTCAAACTTTGGAACTCGCTGACGAAAGCATACTAAAAACGAGAAGGAAACCATGGGTGAACTTCTACGGGTACATTTCTCAGGAGGGGAAATCTATGATGGGCCACTCAATGACTGATACAAAAGGAAACAGAGCATCTAAGGAAGACTGGCAGACTGCCAGGAGAGTGATTACCTATGACAGGGTCAAATAGGCAGTAAACTCATTTGAACCTTACAAATCACCAGGGCCTGATGGAATACTACCCATTATGCCACAAAAGGGATCGGAACTTCAGAGGCGAAGGCTCTGCAAGACCCTAAGAGCCAGTATGGCCCTGCGATATCTGCCGAGAATATGGAGGGTGGTTTTCTTACCGAAGACTGGCCTCATATCTTTTGTACTGAAGACAATGAAAAGATTATGGACAGGTATTTTAGAGAGGGGATACTAGTGACTTTCCCACTAACCCAAGATCAATATGGCTACCTTTCAGGTCGATCTACAGAAACAGCTTTCAGCCGACTAACAAGGAGTGCAGAAACTGCTCCCTATTTTCACCGCTACTAAATCTCAAATCCATATTAACTGTAATTCGTAATTAGCAATCTCCAGTATTTTACTTTCTATCCACGATTTCCCACTTGCTTGTACAGAACTGTGATCATGCAACTATATAAAATAGTCATGTATCACCCAATACAATCAATATTTCTTGTACAATAAACTTCATTTCAGCTTTGTTTCTCAGCTTTGAAACTAGATATGGAAAATATTATAGGATATTTAGATTAAACCAAAATATCAAGACATTATTACGCATTAGATATGAAATGAAATATGAACGAAATGTCAAAAGTTAAAATTTTATATTACTCTACAAAAGATATAAATCAAATCTTATTGGCGTTTCCGAAACAAATATACACTGCTCAAAACAATTAACGGGTCAGTAATGAGTGCCTCCATAAAATTCAAACAGGAAATTGCATGCAAATAAAATTAAGAAAATCTAAAAATGTCAGCATCACGTACTTTTAAAGTACCTGTAAAAATTAAGAACAACTACCAAAACCAAAGTGAAAAGCGAATTTAAATTAATTGCTAATGTAAACTTGTGTACATAAAGTGGTAACTTGATAACGAATATGTGCCCCCATAGCACGAATAAAGGCATTACACCGTCTTGGCGTGCTTCACAAAAGTCTTCGAAGGACTTCTTGTGGTACAGCGTCGTTAGCTGTTGGATGGTCTGAGGAGGATGCCGGCGACCACGAACACGTCTGTCGAGCATATCCCAAACATGTTGTATGGGATTTAAATCAGGACTTAACGCAGGCCACACCATTGTTTGAATTTCCAGTTCTTGTAGGAAGTCTAAAGTTATTCGCAGCGTATGTAGTCTCACGTTATCCTGCATTAACAAACAATTTGAACCTTCTCCATATACCTCAGGAACAACATGTTCTGCTAACATAATATCAATATAGATATTAGCGTTAAGATTTCCTGGAATTACAACAAGATCGGTTCTACTGTCGATACTAATCCCACCCCAAACCATAACTGAACCAAATCCTTTAGACTTCCTGGACAGTAGCAGCTGCGTAGCGTTCTCCTAGTCTGTAAACATCGCAACGAGTAATACGGAACCTTGATTCAACCGTGAAGAGCACACACTTCTATTGTCGAAGTTGCCATACGACATGTTCACGAGCAAAATTCATCCTTAGTATTCTGTGGCGTCGTGTCAAAGAGGGTTTTCGGACGGGTCGTCTTGCCTTCAAATTTGATTCCCTCAACCTATTCCTAATTGTCTGGTCTGATACAGTGATCCCATACGTCGTCCTGAGGGAAATTAAAATGTCTTTCACCGTAGAAACTATATTGCGAAGACTCGAAATCAGTAAAAATCGGTCTTGATTTTGAAACTTATCCAAGGCTTTCGCCATTTTCAATTAATGTTATAGCACGAACAACTTCCACTTCGTTGAGATGCCTCATTTTCACTTATCTTAAGTCAAACAGTTATTGATCTCAACAAAGCCTTCCTAGCTCTTTGAATAAAATTATTCGAACATTATTTCACTTTAGTTATTAATTTTAGTAGTAGTAGTAGAAGTGTTAGGCTATCGACCACGTGGTCCTTCCGCCATGTGTCATTTGTGTATTTGTGTGTGTGTAAATGAGCTTGTTACTTTAGAGGATCGCCCCCGTCACTCTAAAGCACCATTAATTGTATCCCAATGGTGAATGGTACCGGTCACCCATCCGACTACTGACCCGAATCAACGTTGCTGCACGACAGTTCGGGGCCGTAACCGATGCGCCACCACCGGCGTGTATTAATTTTATTTGCATGTAATTTCCCGTTTGAATTTTATGGAGGTACAAATTAGTGACCTGCTAATTTTTTTGAGCTGTATATGCGATATACGTAACAAGTGACGCTCCAAGAAGCTCTTCAGCACGAATTACAAATTGCTTAGGATACAATACGACTTTATTTTTGTTCTTTTTCGTTAAAGTTTTAATTAATTGCTATCTTTTAATACTAAACGTTTGTCAAATTTGGTAAAAAAAGCCTACCCCTTATCGTAAAAGGAAGTTTTCAAAATAAATAAGCAAAAATCCACACAAATTAAACACTTTTTAACTTTGTTTGTTTAACTAAAAAGTGTTTCATTTGTGAATAATGGAAATCCTCAAGCTTAAATCTATAATATAAACAAATGGGGGATATTAGAAGATGTATTTCCGCTAAAACTTCGCATTCGAAAAAATGAGGATTATAATAGAATTTATACAGGGAATAATAATAAAAATATTCGTCTAGCTATTAGAACCTAATATAATCCATCACATTCTTATTCTCAAGTATTTATTGACTATTTAGGTTATTGGCCGAGAACACAAATTTATTTGACAAACACAAAAATATGTATACATACATTGTAGATTTGTTTTCTAATAGAGCATTTCTTGAAGCATCTAATACGCAAATTATTCCATCATTGTGTTAAATAAATGCACCAATGAATTTTCTCCACCGCTTGACGATTATCCATGATCCACTTTTAATCAGATGACGTGCATACGGCTAATTGATGCATATGCACAAGGTGCCGCCACTTCTAGGACAACCGCACGACGTTATTTGGAGTGTTCAATTATAATAAACACGTTAATCGCAAATATTATACGTGTTGTTTATTTGTTGTAAACGTCAGAGCGAATACTTGAATTAGCGCTGATCCGTTAATCACAAAAGAATCAGTCAGCGTCGCTAATATATCTGTTGACCTTAACGTCGTGTTGTTTTAAGGGCAAACTGGGTGACCGTTAGATAGAAACCATATAGTGTGGTATTTTTAATACATACAGACTTGCATGCCGTACGTAGGGCACGAATGACATATCGATTGTTTTTAACGCAAACTGACCCGATTAAACTTCACAGGGGAATTATAACAACATATTTTTTAAAATAAATTAATTAGTTTGTCAGACAAAAACAAATTTATCTAAATTAAACCAGTTATTCCATAAAACGAAAATTATACAAAATATATATAAAGCATATTTTGACGTTATTTTAACAAAAAGTAATTGTAAAAGTGTTGATTGTCGACTAAGTGGCCCTTTAGCCGTACCATTTGCCTATTTATGTGAGTGTAAATGCGCTTCTTATTTTAAAGTATCTTCACGTTGTTGTAAGGTACCATTAATTATATCCTAAGTGTAAAGGGTAACCCATCAGACTGCAGACCTGAATAACCCATTCGAGACGGCGCATTTTTTCGGAGACCATCCCCAGAATCCAAATTTTTTTTTTGCTTTATATTGGACATTATTGATAAAAAACATGTTAGCAATAGAAATCCGTCGCTTTGTAACTCCCATTGTAAAAATAAGATGATTGCACACCGTATGTGCAGGTAGCTCTTGGCAGAATTTCAGGAAAATGATCCTCTGGTTCTGGTGTGGTTAATGGATGGTCTCGGGGATTTTCAATTAATTTACCTAAAATCTCCAGGCGATATTGATAAAAATTAAATTTTGCTGTTGATGGTGAATACATTTTGTACAAGTTGAATGAATTTATTGTTTTCCTTTTATTTTCATATTCAAATAAAGTTGCTTTATATTCACTTGAAATGAATAAAACGTCTCTTTTATCTTTAAATTTACCCATTATGATATAATTTTTGTAGCGAGAAATTACTTCATTTTTCAAAAGTTTCTTTTTTATTACTTCACAATTGTTTCCCTTTCTTCCTTTTCTCAGTTGAAACCAACATCAAATTTTATTTTTACAGACTTCTAGGATAATTTTTGTTATAAACCAGCCTTGTTCTAACGGCAGATTCTTCCATAATGGCTGATAATTGCAATTCAAGATCATTGCACACATGGTGTGCAGCCGGTCTTTTTGGCTCGGAAATGCATTGCACACACGGTGTTGGTCTCGAATGGGATAAACGATGCCGCACTTTTGCTACAGCACATACGGCTGCAATCGTGTGCGACCATCGCCATCATTGCAACAATTTGTCACGTTTTAAGAATCGTCCGTTTATAACATTAAGTGTAAATCGCTTACATACGATGGTCGATCAATAAGTTCTCGTTTGTGAACACAGGTGGCGTTGTTTAGGGAAGTTTTCATTACCGTCGTATACTGCCATCTCTCACAAATTTTAGACTGATATATAGGTTAGTTTCTATTTGAGGACCAGTCGGATTACGCGTATTTAATTTCTTTTGGATAAAATAAATTCGCTTTAAATTTTTGGATGGAGAAGCATGCGAAGAAATAAAAGCGAAGTTGAATGCTGGATCCATTATTATACGAAAGACGCGAGGCCCAGCTACAGATTTTCTGTCCCTTGTCCCATTTTACTAAGAAAACAGTGCTGTTTCAGCACGATAATACACCAGCACATTCATCCAGAATTGTCGTGGCTAAATTACATAAACTCCATTACGAAATGCTGCCACACCAACCGTACGTACTCGTCCGACTTTGGCTCTTTGCGACTTCCCCAACATGAAAACGTGGCTCGAAACAAGGACGCTATTATCGAAAAAGAAGCGTATTTTGAAGTATTTGACAAATCGTATTTTTTGAAGGGATTAAAAAAATGACAGAAATGTTGGGAAACGTATATTGTACTAAAAGGAGGTACAAAATGGAACAAAACATGTGAAAAACATGCCTCCTCATTCTTAACTCAGGTACTTATTGATCGACCCTTGTATATTCTTTAACTTTAGATGTAGTATTATTTCCTTATGTTATTCTCACTATCTACGCAAGTTCAAATGGCCGTTTGGTATTCAGTTCGTATTTTGCATGCACAAATTGCAAAAGTATAAGACTATGAGAAGAACCTTATTTCTAGAAGAGTGAGACCTATGTAATTCGTGTGATTATTTTACATTTAATAACTCTTTAAATTATATATACAAGATAGACACGCAAAAGAAGCGAAAAAAGTAGGTTTCAACGTTTAGCATGTCTAAGCATCACAGGGGCTATGCAAACGACCCCAACAGCGGGAATGGAGGCAATCATTGGTCTCACACCGCTCCATCTAGTGGTACAAAAAGAGGGACTTGTGGCATCCCTCCGACTATGGCTCTGGGTACGACACCCACGATTTTGCAAGAGGAAGCGATTGCAATTGATAGGTGCGCCAGATAATGCATGGATAGGCACTTAAATGGCGCGCATATATACATCTGCTCAGACAGCCAAGTCGCATTAAAGCCTGTAGTCACGGCTCACGGACTGTCTGGGAATATCGAAGATCCCTCTCGCAACTGGCGAAGAACAACTCATTGACCCTCATGTGGGTCCCAGGGCACGGGGATATTAAAGGCAACGAAGTGGCCGATGAACTCGCAAAAAGAGGTGCAAATGCCACTCCTATAGGACCAGAGCCGTTTTGTGGACTCCCTATGGCGCACAGAAGAGAGGCGGTGCAAAAATGGGAAGAGGAGAGAAAACGCAAGCATTGGAACAATGTACCAGGTCTACGTCAATCAAAACGACTCATGAAACTCGATCACAGCAATAAGATACTTTAACTCACAAGGAACGAGCTAAAAACTTTCACCGGACTCATGACAGGGCATTGTGCACTCCGATACCATTTGTGGAAAATGGGAAAAGAGGAAAGTGGAAACTGCAGATTATGTGATTCGGCAGATGAAACGACCGAGCACATACTATGCACTTGTGTCGCGATTGCTCACAAGCGTCTTTCACACTTCGGTGATCACAAATATCTCAAACGTAAACCTTATCAAACTCAACTGAAAATTATATAATACTTCACCAACTCTAAAAATTGACCAAAAATATCATCAGGCTAAAACTATTCTAGACTAAGTTATGTTAATACCGTTTTACGAAAGAGCTTCTTCGATCAAATTCTCGCGAAAAGTACATTAATAAAATAACCTCGAAGCTTTATACAGCAATATTTGAGCACATTAAAACTGTAGAGCAATGGAATTGGTACCCATTACATTTGTAATTGTGATATATGTATATTTATATAACTTTAATTGCAATGATTATAATAAATTATCTCTTACTTTTACCTGAAAATTTCCTTAGATTTTTGGAACTCACTCAATTATATTATTAGCATACACAAAATAAAACTAAAGATATTTAACATTTACTGGTGCATTCATACTGAAATATATTAGAAGAGGAGAAGATGTGCAGACCCACATATAGCCAAATAGGATCACGCAGGCATTTCTTTTATGGTTATAATCCTTATAGGTGACTTCAAAATATAGATAGTAATATTACGGGTTTTGCAAGAATACTAAACTGAATTAATTGCACCGAGAGATTTTAGAACAAGAAAAATATAAATCCCCTGAGTAGACATACAGACCCACATATAGATAAATAGGACGCGCTCACACAAATTTCGGAAAACATCAAAATTCTTAGGAAACTTCAAAATCTTACTATATTACAGTTTCAACAATTTTATGGAAATACCTATTTTAATTCACACAAGAAAAATAAAAAAACATGCAGAACTAGATACTTAAATAGCAGATTCTCAAAACAAAATGAAAAACAAAAACAATATATATGCCGAACGATGACAAAATATGTTGACTTGACCCATGCCATTTTCCATATTTTTCACATGTGTGTATATTTAGAAGCAAATGATACAAATCATGAAGAACTCAGAAATATAAGACTTCTATCGATAAATACATTACCCTTAACGATCTTTTTAGAAAATATTTAATATACGTTTATAACCTTGGAATAGATGATATCCCAATATCATGATAACATCAACTGTAACAGTTAATGGTATTATATATAAGAAGAAAATAGAATTATTATTTTATGCTCGAAAATTCGGAAAAACTGCCCAAAACTGTTTTCATAAGATGAAAGAAATATTCTTTAAATACTACAGCGAAAATCCCTTCTTGAGTTCCTTAACACTTCGAGGCGTTTAGACCTAACACTCCTGCGTTCTACACCTCGAACTCCAATCACATTATTGATGTAAATAGCCGTCTTATGCAATCTTAGCTCCGTCCACTGACGAGTTGTCCTCTGATCACTACCCAGTCATTCCGGACCATGTGATCTTTTCTAAGAGAGGCTGAGTTCACGAATTTGTCAAATATAGAGGAAGGTTGAGAATCTCATACCCGTATATCGATTATCAAATCTAAAACAAATCAATCATCTGGGCATTCCTTCCGAGTTATAGTCACTGATCAAGTCCAAAAAAACTCCCGCTGAAGGAGGCAAACACCAGAAATTCTTTCTTACGCAAAACATATCATAACCTTGCTCTTAAAGTAAATTACAAAATGCTAAAACGATGTAATATCTGGGAAAGTCGCTTTGACTCTATCAAAGAAAACCAAATTTGGAAGATCGTTCAGAGGCACAAGCGACAACACCACGATAATCAAGCCATTCTAGTCAATTTTATTCTTAGTTCAACCCAAGCAAAATCCGCGACTTTAATTCGAAGTCAATGCTTTTGCCGAGAAGTACCTTAATAATAACAACCATAAATGGACATGCATTGGGCAGGTATCGCAGAATGTCCGGAAAAATTAGGTACTTAACCCTAAAATGACTCCATGGCTTTACACCAGGATGATAAGACCCATGATAGCCAATGGAGCAGTGGTGTGGTGTACTAGGACAAACAAAAGGGGGCGATAGGACTCTTAAGCAGTACACAAATACTAGCATGTCTCAGTATAACAGGAGCCCTAAGCGCCACCCCAACAGCAGCCCTAGAAGCCATCGTTAACATACCACCATTACACATCTTTATTCAAGGAGAAGCCAGGTCAATATCATATAGACTGATACAAGGACAGGCGCCCATAATCCGATCACACGGAAAAACACACCAACGGCTAGAAGACAAGCTGAAGGCTAACGTGATCAGAGCGATGCCAATTGATGCAATGGTGGAAAAAATACAATTTCGAAAGGAAATACAAGGGACTGATCCCGCAAAGAGAAGACTGGATCGAAGGCCAACCTACCAAAGGAGAATCATACTGGTTCACGGACGGCTCAAAGACCGGCAAAGGGGTAGGAGTATATATATACAAAACCCGAGACAAAGATTTCTGTCAGTCTCACGATAGCTCTTCACCACTGCACAAGAGAAATAGCAAGACAAGGCACCAAAAGTAGGTCAATTGCTATATTCTCCGACAGCCAGGCACTGGTAAGAGCACTAAACTCCACAAAGGTCGAATCTAAGCTAGTGTGGGACTGTATACGTGCTCTTAATGAATTTGGCTGTCACAAAAAAGTAACAATCACATGGGTCCCAAGATATGAAGGACATCCGGGAAATGACAAAGCAGACGAACTGGCCAAACAAGGCTCGTCAAAAGCAGTAATTAGCCCGGAACCCTCCTGCGAAATCTCCAAAACCGCAGTCAAACGATCCATAAAAAAATTAGTGGAGACACAGGCCCATACCTGGTGGACGAACTCACCAGGACAGAGACAGGCAAAACAGTTCTTTAAGAAAAAATCGCCAAAATTCACGACTGAACTTCTGAACCAAGATAGGAAAATGGTCAAAACAATAGTAGGTCTGATGACAGGACACTACAAGCTCAACAAACATATGAGCAAAATAGACCTGGTGGAAGCACCATGCAGATTCTGCTTAGAGGAATAAGAGGACTTGTTCCACATCCTATGCCATTGCGAGGGTCTAGGAAGGATTATATATCAAAAGCTGGGTACTACAAACCCAAGCGCGGAGACCTATACCCAAGCCCCTCAGAGGTAAGGGCTAATAGGACTAATCAAAGAGGCAAAGCTAGAGCTGGTCATCTGAGATAAACAGGGATCCACAATAGATCTGAAAAGGTCGCGGTGAAACAGGCGCTGGTGCCACCCATATAACATATATCTATCTATTTATCATCCGGCCACCTTCGAATAGCTTAAGTAGTTAATTAAGCAGCTCAAATATATTAAGTTCCCGGGATTTACACAACAACGGGAAAAACCCTCTCTCTAAGATGTTCCCCTTCAGCTTGGAAACTGAAGCCAGATAAATCGGCTGTTTTTTATAGCTATTCAAGGTTTAAATAAACTTTAAAATTTTTTAAGAAAGTAAACTAAATGGTTCAATCGAAATCGCGATTGCTTTATATAACTTTAAGCCATCTTTCAGGTAACTGATGAATTCCATCTAAGAAAAATGTTACGTCTTTTGACATGAACACATCTTTATGCCATTTTTCAGATCTCATCCACTGATTAGAAACACATATCGGACAAGGCGACTGGAATAAGTGGTAATCCTATATAGCAATGCCGGGTGCTGCAAGACGTCGCAGCTAAGACTCATTATGATATCTTTTGTATTGAAAACAATATGTGGCCTGGTGTTATCATGCAACCATTTCGCTGGACGTTCTCCTTTGCCAGTTTTCGTTGCAATTCTTGACTCAAGCGGATTATTTGACGTTGGTAGCAATCCGCAATAACTCTTTTACCCGTTTGCAACAACTCACAATAAAGCATGTTCTTCATATCCCACCAAATGCAGATAAGGCTTTCCTGCATATCAACTGGCATTAAACACTATATAACCGCAAAAGATCGGGAAAATGAACTGATTTCAAATTAATTTCCTAAATCAGATGTACGAGGGTAGATTGAAAAGTTTCCGGAATGGGAAAGAGATGGCGCGCGTATCGTGAAATTGTTATGATGGTTGTCAAGGCTAACCTATTATAGGTAAGCTGTCAAATTTTCAGACACGTGCGTCGTTCCGTTTTTGTTTACTAGGATATCTTGTGAAGCGAGTCAGGCACTTTTGCAAAAATGGATAAAAACGAATTTCGTGCAGTCATCAAACATTTCTGGATGGATGGGAAAAAGGTGACGAAGATGCGAGATATTTTGCAGAAAGTTCATGGTACATCCACACCTTCATTTTCGACTATTAGTTTCTGGGTGAGCGAGTTCAAACGTGGCCGTACGAGCACCAAGGATGAACTACGCAGTGGACGTCCAAAAACGGCCACAAATGAAGAAATGGTCGACAAAGTCCCTGATCTCGTGTTAGCCGATCGACGAGTGAAGTTGCGCGAAATAGTAGAGACCACGGACATCTCATAGGAACGTGTGCAAAATATCGTGCACGAACATTTGGGCATGAGGAAGCTGTCGGCGCGATGGGTGCCGCGTTTGCTGACTATGGACAACAAGCGAAATCGTGTGACCACTTCGAAAGAGTGTTTGGCCTTGTTAAAGCGTAATTCAACGGATTTTTTTCGCCGATTCGTGACCATGGACTAAACATGGATCCACCACTACACACCAGAAACCAAGCAGCAGTCGAAACAGTGGATTTCTCCAGGCGAATCTGCTCCGAAGAAGACAAAGACTGTCCCATCGGCTGGAAAGGTCATGGTCACCGTTTTTTGGGATTCGCAAGGTGTGATACACATCGACTTTTTGCAGAAGGGAAGAACTATCACGGAACAATACTACAGCGATTTATTGGATCAATTCAACGGCATATTGAAGGAGAAACGGACTCATTTGCAGCGCGACAACGCACCGGCCCATTTATCCCGAATCGCCAATGCTAAATTGGTTGAATTGGGCTACGACCAGACCTGGCCCCGTGCGACTTCTTTTTGCTCACAAACATGAAGACTTAGCTCAGAGGCAAGCGCTTTACGTCAAATGAGGAGGTCATCGACGCCACTAAAGATTATTTTGCAGAGTTCCCGAAATCATATTTTTCTGAAGGCTTAAAAAAGTTGGAGCACCGCTGAGAAAAGTGTATCGCCCTGCAAGGGTACTATGTTGAAAAATAAAAAATAAACCTGTTTAATTACTGCGTTTTCTTGCCCATTCCGGAAACTTTTCAATCTACCATCGTATAGCATCTAATTACTCAAATATTTTAAGAAGCAATAATTTATTTGTAAAATATCTAAATTCTAATTTTGCTTACAATCATTCTGTTGCTCGTTTGTTTGGCAAATAATTAAAGAACTTGCAACTGTTATTTTTTAATTATGATTTCAAGAATAAGGTAATTTCAAGAGAATAAAGTAATTTAGAAATAGTTTGTGTTACAATATTGTGAAATTGGGTTTCGTGTAAAATAGTTAAATAAATATTGAGCCCAAAAATTCGATCACATTGCTAATATTAAAGACCCAACTGACGGTCCAATAGTGACTGACGATACATCGATTCTAAAAGCATTTGCAGGTCAGTTAGTATTGGCCTTTTATATAAGAGCTCCCTTCTAAATACCCTACGCCATTTAATCTTCCTCATACACAACTACTTCTCCATCAGATTCTGTCAAAGAGTTAGGCAAACCTTTTCTGATCCGCTCCACATCCAACAAGAGGTATCACAAAGCTCTCTCATATCACTCTTATTATATGATATCTTCTGCCATGATCTATATAAATCCAATCCCTTCTCTAGGCCGACAGTGCCATCCTTGTTACCCAATCGTCGTTTGATGCAACCCAATCTTAGTGCTCCAACAACCGTACTAATAGTCAGAGATTAATTCTCGGATTGTAGAATCCTAGATTCATTGTCAGATTTAGTAACTTTTTTAGTAACATTTGAATATCACTGGTTTTACGTTGGTGTCACGGAACAGCTGACGTAATTGTCAGTAAAGAAGAACGTGAAATGTTTGTTTGCAAAGTTAGTTTGTGTGATAAGGGACAAGGAATAAGCATTGTTTTTATTTAATCAAGATTAAAGTAAGTACAGTCGATAATTATTTTCAATGAAAATTGCAGAATTATTTTCATTTAATGTTTTTGCAAACAAACTTTGCACATGCTCCTCAACTGACAATCACAGGTTATATTGACAATACCATCAGCTGTTCCGTGATACCAACATAAAACCATATTTAAATGTAACTAAAACAATACGACAATTACAGCCGTACTAATAGTCGCGAATTAATTCGAGTATAAGGATTATTCCTTTACCTCGGATTATTTTTAAAGATAAACGTCAATTCAATAATCCTGCGCGACGCAAGATTATTTCGAGATTATTCGCGAACTGTCAATTTCTTACTTGTCAACAGATATTTTTATAATTCATTATAGTTAATATATTGTTATTATAATTTTACCTTTATCCATTTCTGTAAAATGAATTACCATTATTATGTACCATTTCCATTAAAAATAAGTATTAATTGTACTTACTATATTCGTAATTTAATAAATGGCGCTCTTCAACTGACAGAACATGACGATTCTGCCAACGTAAAACCAGTAATAATTAAATGTCACTAAAAAGTTCCCGTATAGTGCCAACGTAAAACCAGTAATAATTAAATGTCACTAAAAAGTTCCCGTATCGAGGATAATTCTTCGAAGTCGCCGAAACTACCCGTAAATAATACCCGACTAATAAATACGACAAATAATTCAGGATTGTTCAGTTCGAGAATTAATTCGCGACTATTAGTACGGCTGTTAATCTAGGATTCTACAATCCGAGAATTAATCTCGATCTATTAGTACGGCTGTAAATGGAGTATGAAAGTTAACCTCTTCCAACTATTAATTCCCTGCCATAAAATCACGCCACACTCCCTCTTTATCAATATCAACAAAATTATTTGCCCCGACTATAACTATAAATTACTTGATTCTAAGTTTTCCTTATATAATAAGCAAGGTTAGAACTATAACATATAAAACATTATTTTTATATGTTATTTCGACTAAAACAGCCATTAGTACATATACCTCTATTTATCGACCTCTTATAAATTACAGTGAAATTCTTTTTGCCAAATCCGTTCCTCCACTCTTTACCACATCAACAAATTACAATATTGACTTTTAAATGTTGATATTAGTGTAAAAATTAAATAACTGCAATGAAAGGCAAACAATTCCACCACAGTACTTTTCCACAAATGTTTTATACCATAATATTTGTAGACAAAGACAATCCTTAATATAGGTTGCGTGTTTTATTGATATTCACAATTGTGTGCTATGGAAATTTTACAGTTTCTATATTCATTAATAACGAGCTTATCTACACAAACAATACGGCTTACCACTTCAAATCTTCAAAAATTATTTGAATGAAATAACTCAATTAGGTAATCTACATAGAAAACAGTCAGTGAATCTTGTTGACTTGGAAACAATAAATACAAGTTTAATAAAAATATAAAGAAATAAATCCATACCAATAATAGAATATGTTTAAGAGTTAAAACTATTTATAAAAATATATGAATTTTATATTTGCGTATATCATTAATGATACAAGTAATAAAGTATGACCTAAAAAATAATTCATTAACTTTAATTATATCTTTCAAAATATTGAAAGGAGAAAAACTGATTTATATATTTATTGAATAAAATTGTATTCATTAAATTAATGTAACTTCTATTGGTATTATGTAGTTTTAATGTAATAAGATAACAGGTAACTTATGACACATTTGTCTTTTTTCTTATCATATATTCAAATATCCCACCTAATCGTAGTGGCCTACATATAATATCACTTTTGCTCATACACGTGCAGATAAATTATTCATAGTATACAGATCGTGCTGATTATAATTATCTATGTCTACCGCAAATATATCCGTGTAACATAAATGTGTTCATCCAGCCGACGGATCGATATAAGCGTCCTACTTAAATGATATATCTGTATAAATTACATAATCCTCTTGACGAAAATAAGCAAAAAAACTATAGAACTTAATTCGAACAAATGTAATTAAATTAAAATCAGAACCATCACGGAAACATTTCTCAAGTAATAATACAAATCATAATTAAAATTTATTATTTTGTTTTTAATCTCATTATAATAATACTCCTACAACTTTCGTAGCTATTATAATAATGTCAAAAATTCGATAAAAATGTACTGCATGTGATAATAGATGTTTATCACCTTCACCCAATATCTATGATAACTGGTAAATGTTTATTTAATAAGAAACGATTATTTAACTTACCATCTTTATTTTTATCTAAATGGGAAAAATGGAGTTTGAGCTGCTTTTCGTGTTCCCTCACATAGTGTATGAAATCGGCCAAGGATATGTCACCGCTCTGATTCGTGTCCGAGCGCTGGAGAAACTTCTACAAAAAGAGAAACATATAATAAAATTAGAAATTAGGAATTTTGTACTCTTTAGAACAAATCAATTATTTTTTATATGACAATGCAACAAACATGTTGGTTAATTTTTCATTTTTGACCGAGTGCTAAACTAAAGTATTAATTTCAGTTTATTTCTGAACGAATTGAAATTCAAGAAACATTTAGAAAGGAAGTAAGTGATGACATAGGATTTGAATGAACAATTAAAAGGATTTTGCTTGTTATTAGTAAGTAAAGTAATAAGTTATGAGCGTTTTCCTATAGATCTTTAGTGAGCTGTATCTCACGATGTATACAATCCATCGGGTTATACAGGGTCCTGCAACAGTGCGTCGGGCTTTCCTAGCGCCTTTCTCGTATGAGATAGAAAAAAATGTTTCGTATAAAAATTTATTGAATTAAAAATCTCTATGCCGTAAAATTATTTTAAAATATACAGGGTGTCCCTATTTTGCGGTATAACAAAAGCAAACATTTTTTTTAATGGAACACCCTGTATATTTTTTCATTTTCTAAATTGGATAATATTTTATAACTTGAACCTTTTTTTGGTTTTTAATTTCGACGTGGCATTTCCACGTTAAAACGGTCCTTGAATACGAATTTTTTTTTTAATAGATAGCTATGACTGAAGAAATGCAACTGTCAATTAAACAATTAGTTTGACATGTAAATCTCTGTCATATTTTCTGCAAAGTGATTCTCTCTGTTTCGCGGTAAAAGAGACAGCAAATTATCATCAAGGATTCGAAAAGAACGAACTAGTCGATACGATTTTTGTATTAAGGGAGGCTGCTGGAAATTGTTTACTGGTGGCTAGAAATTACACCACACGTTATCCCGGCAGAAGACATCCGGAGGAGAAATGTTTTAGGAACTTACTCAATAGATTTATTGACATGGGATGTGTGAATTGCAAAAAAAAGAAGAAAGAAAGAAGCCTATCATCAACGAGAAAAACCAAATTTCAGTGCTATTAACAGCAACTGAGCATCCCAACGTGAACCAAAAAGACATTGGTGAAGGAACTGGCATAAGCGAGAGGTCAGTACAAAGCATTCTGAAGAAAAATTGATATCATGCATATCATATTCAGCTACATCAAGAACTGAGTAATACTGATCTGGGGAAGACAAAAAATACAGGAGGATCTTGCGTTTTTACAATATATTTTATTCACGGATGAGGCGACATCCCACAACAACGGATCTGTCAATAGGCACAATTTTCACTATTATACAACTGATAATCCGCATTTTATGAGACAAGTTGATCATCAGTATCGACGGTCTTTGAATGTCTGGGGCGGAATTTTTGGAAACCATGTAGTAGGTCCACATTTTTTCGAGGGCCATCTCAATAGGCCTATGTATTTGCACTTCTTGAAAATTGAATTACCCGGAACGTTAGCTAATATACTCTAACTAACAAGAAATATGGTGTGGTTTTAACAAGACAGAGCACCTGCCCAGTGGATTGGCAAGAATGGACCCACCAAATGGCCTGCTAGATCTCCGGATCTAACAAAACCTGACGTTTTCTTCTGGGGATACTCAAAAGAGATTTTTTTATAAGGAACCACCAACAGCACCAATGAATATGCACCAACGAATTGTGGAAAGATCTTTGCAGCGGCGAATTCATGTGTGCCTAAATGAAAATGGAAGACATTTTGAACATTTACTGAAGTATCGTCTCTCTTTTGTATTAATAATTTTGTTCACGGCTTTGGAATAAAATAATGAATCGTATTATCTGTTTCTATTTATCTCATATTGACACTTACTTACATTTTGTTAGTTATTTTGCCTCAGAATGATAAACTCCGTACATAGAAGTATGTATAATTAAATGGTTATTCTTGTGAAAACTATTAAATATCTCAACAACTATGGGGTTTAGACACATTATTATTTGCAAAGTTTGGCATTTCTTTCTAATCTAATCGAATAATAAGAAAAATAATTGTTTTCGCCTATTTGGGTAGCGCTGAGCATAAATTCTTTAGGATTGCAAACAATTAATTCCACTTTCTCCAGTAGCATATATCACATCAATTAATTATTTTTAAAAATTGCATTGTTATAATCGTAACATACAATGCAACCATACATACAAAACTTATTGTTTAATTGGCAGTTGCATTTTTTTCAGTCATGGCTATCTATTGAAAAACAAATTCGTATTCAAGGACCGTTTGAATATACATGTTTTTATATCTTGAAAAATATCACTTTTAGGTATAGGGTATGCTTAATATTTTTTGTAGGAAATTAGATGCAGAATAATATGAAATTTAAAAAAATATATGATTCCATTAAAAAAAAAAGAGTTACGACAATTTGAAAATTTAGAAAATGGCGTGTCTGATACAAAGGCAGGGTTCCTCAAAAGTGAACATTTTTAACACTGGTACATAAACAGTACTTATAACCAACCATTGGAATAAGAAAATATCTTAAATTTTAAATAGAACATCAGAATTTTTTTTTTTGTGAACCTCCGCTTTTTTCAGAAAAACGTCAATAACTCGGAAATGCCATATCGAAATTAAAAACCAAAAAAAGGTTTAAGTTATAAAATACTATCCAAATTATAAAATGAAAAAATATATAGGGTGTTCCATTAAAAAAATGTTTGCTTTTGTTATACCGCAAAATTGGGACACCCTGTATATTTGAAAATAATTTTACGGCATAGAGATTTTTAATTCAATAAATTTTTATATGAAACATTGTTTTCTATCTCTTACGAGAAAGGCGCTGGGAAAGCCTGACGCACTGTTGCAGGACCCTGTATAATACGACGGTTTGAAGGTGACATTACGCTTTAAAAAAAATGCTCGTTTTGTTTAAGCCACCTGCATGTTACACTACACCAAGATGAAAAGAAGGAGCAGGCGGCCAGAAAAAATGTGTCGTTCAAGGACCCAATACAGTATTGAATGGAACAGCAAAGCGTTGGTTCCAACAATTCCGTCCTAGTAATATAGACATTTAAGCTCTGGTAAGCAAATACCGATAAAATCATTGATATCGTCGTGTCGGAGCGGCATATGAGCACTTATTCCATTTTCCAACAGCTAAGGCTTAGCCACAAGACAGTGGTGATGAACTATCTACATAAAGCCGGTCTCAAAAAGAAACTCACCCATACATTAGCCACGCTAATTGACGCAAAAGTACCTTTGGACCAAATTAGTGCCGCGGTTCTTTGCTGAAAAGTAATGAAATCGTTCAATTTTTGAAGCAAAAGAAGATTTCGTTTTCTCTCGGTAATGCATATTAGCAATTTATCATATGAGAGAAAATCATGCTACGCAAAGTCAATAATAGATGCATAAAACAACAAAAGAAAATAGATGTAAATTCTTGAAAATTTGCCATTCTTGTAACGTTGAAATCTTTTGCACATAGACTACAGACTCTTTGCTATTGAAACGATATGTCCTATAGTTCTTTCTTAAAAATATGAGTTTCAATCCAGAACTTGTAAATCGTCTGAACAACTCTTCTAGGTTGTCCAGTACATCCAGTGTACTGGGGGTACCTACCCGGGAGGGACCTCATTGTGTCGAGGGGGTCGTGCCGTTTTTAGTCGTTACCATGGATTGGTCTGGAAAACATCGGGGCTTCGCAGTCCGCACGTTTCTTGATAATAGCCGTTCTGCCATCGCCACCCAGCGGTCCTTCCGCCTGCATTTGAATCTTGCGCGCCATGATCCCGTCCTTCACCGTAATTTAATCGCGAGTTGGGTGCGTACATTAGAAGAAACTGGTTCCACACAAAGACGTAGGGTTTTAGGAAGACCCAGAAAGGTAAGAACATCCGAAAATGTAGCAAGAGTAAGAGAAGCTATCGAACGGTCACCAAAGCGCTCTGCCCGGAAGCATGCAACTGCATCGGCCATTGCTGATCGCTCTCTAAGACGTATATTGCATGAAGACTCATTCCACTACTACAAGATGATGCTTGTTCAAAAGTTAATGCCCCCTGATTATGAAAACCGCATTAATCGCTTCCAAGAAAAGTTGAACCGGACCCATGCGAGGTCAACTTTTTTCAGTAGTGACGAGGCCTACTTCCACCTCTGTGGAGGGGCGAATAAACAAAATTTTCGATACTGGGCTGTAAATAACCCAAGGCAACTTCACGAGAGACCACTTCACTCCCCAAAAGTCACCGTATGGTGTGCGATTTCCAAATTTGGGGTGATTGGGACGGACGAACCGTAACAGTCACTGCTCACCGTTATGCTTTCAAGTTGGAAATTTTTTTCAACCTCGATTGGAAGAACTGATGGAGGAAGCAGATCTGGGAGACATCTGGTTTCAGCGGGACGGGGCTACGGCCCATACTGCTCGAGTTTCAATGACGAAACTGCGACAGGTGTTCCATGGGCGCCTTGTTTCTCTGAGAGGTGATGTGGAGTGGCCCGCACGCTCCCCTGATCTGAGCATTTGTAACTTCTTCCTGTGGGGCTACCTGAAGGAAAAGGTTTATAGGCATCGACCTAGCACCTTGGAAGAACTCAGGGATCGAATTCGGGGAGGAAATCGCGAATATACCCATCGAGATATGCCAAAATGCGGTAGAAAATTTCAGAAATCGCCTTCATCAATGTATCGCTGCTGGGGGTCATCATCTTTCTGATGTCATCTTCAGGACTTAATGCATAAAACGGCACGGTACCGATTAAGATAAAATCCCATTTCTTTAAATTGCGTCGTTTTTTTAATAGCCCTTCAAAACTGCACTGTCTGTTTTACCGCACCCTGTATTATCCTCGAAGATTTTAGTACTCCATGTGTTGCTCAATATTGCAGCCGCATTTTACAAACGAGATGGCATGGCATTGAATTGCCATAATCCTGCTCTTACGGCAAATGCCGCCTTCTTTTAGTCTTTGAGAGCTACTCCTACTTGCTATTAAGATTGAACGCTGAGAACACAATGAAATCAGTCAGTGTCGTCAGTTCGGGTTAGCAAATAACTGTCACATTTAAAATATTGAATTGACGAGGCGGATACATAATGAA
This sequence comes from Ontholestes murinus, assembly GCA_963969525.1. Taxonomy (NCBI): domain Eukaryota; kingdom Metazoa; phylum Arthropoda; class Insecta; order Coleoptera; family Staphylinidae; genus Ontholestes; species Ontholestes murinus. The sequence goes on along the minus strand of OZ018398.1, from coordinate 12,687,402 downwards.
ACTCCATAACAAATTGAAATAAAACAACAAAGTTGGGAGGGTTTCACATTTATTGTTGAACACTGCAACATGTTTCGCCACACAGTGGCTTCATCAGGCAGATGAATTCTATTTTAACAAATTACAGGTAAAAGTTTATATACTATTAGAACTATGGGGACCCTCTCAACTTTGTTGTTTTATTTCAATTATCACATTATTGAGTTGACCGTAATCAATATAAAAGGGAATCGGCTCATTGGATGGCTCTATAATCCTAATTGTTTTCTCCCTCATCGCCAGTTGCAGTCTCGTTAATTAGGCAATGGTAGAGTATTTTCATTATTCATTTTATGTTGAATGATGTTAGTCAATTCTTTTTGTCTAGTGTCGAAATATCCTGCACTTTTTTGATCAGCTTCATTAATTTAATACTTTTAGCTGGACTTAAGTCATTTTCACTAATTCTGAGCAATTCCATTTTTGATTCATTATCTGCTATGGTATGTATCACAGTATCGATGAAGCTGGCAAACAATATTCCTAATAGTATTAGTATTATTTATTTATTCCAATATGCTTACATAATATTCCAAAATTGTATATAAAATCCATTAATATCAACAAAAATTTCAATCACATATGGAAAGGGCAGAGTTCACAATATAGCGTTCTTCCACTCGTACCAACACTTTCTTCCATGAGAGACTTCTCTCTTGAAGCTCATCTCAGAATATTTTGTTTTGTTTTGGCCAAATGCGGCATATTATATCCTCAAAAGGATTTTACACAAATATGTGATCTATGTCATTTTGACATTTTATAGATACTTCCAGTATCTTTTCTTACAAATGGCGTGAATTTTCTTCGAGGTTTTCAGAATTATGCAGCATTTTTTTTCAAAATTTATATAAATTTCTGAGAATTATTTTATTTATAATTTACCTTCCAGATCTCTAGAATTTTCCATAAATTTCTCTTTTAAATTTCTAGAATTGTCCATGATAATTCTTGTTTTGTGAAAATTCTTCCAAAATGCGATTTTTAATTTTAATTTTATGTTATTAGAAAATTCTGGTAATTTATCTTCCAGGTTTTTAGAATTTTCAAGCAATTTAGCTTCCAAACTGCAAGTTCTTCGAGCATTCTATAATTTTCCTGCATATTTTCTTTTATTTTTCGGGAACATTAAAGGGTTATTACTAATGTAATCGTATTTGTTGTAACACATTTTATTGTCGTTCATTTACAAATCTTGTTATTAAAGTTGCACTTTTAAAATATTTTTATATTATAACTTTAAAAAATAAAAATCAGGAAGTAACATATCCGCAATATTATACGGTACCATGAAACACTGTTGTATCACTATTCCTCATATATAATGTTCTTTCAGCCTCGTATTTTTTCCTAGTGATCAGAATTATAACTTTTTTTAATTTCAACAAAATGTTTTTGAAACCATGAATTAAAAAAAAAACCTATTTGATCATAATTATGTTATAATCTCCTAGCAACTCTAATATTACTAAATTATTTATGATGTTTTAACATATTTATTACCTTTATAAAATTTAAAAATTATTAACTACATTACCGTTTTGTGGATTCAATTTTTTATTATTGTGCAATCTTATTTTGAAAAGTATTACTTTCGTAAAAACATCAGCGTGAAGTAATATTTCATTCACCTTAAACCAGCTACCGGAAATTAAAACCACATATTACGAAATAAATTATACAAACTTAAAAATAATAAAAAAATGAACAATTTTCTTTTAAATAAAAAGAACAATAAAAGTCCTTTTCGTTATAAAAAACCTCTTAGTTTATAAAAAACAAATCAAAAATTGTGATGTTATTTGACAAACAAATTATATGGATATTACATAATAAATAATTGCAGAGAATAATAAAATAATCTTTCTACGTAGGACGTTGTATTTCCGAGAAAATCGCATGAAAATAACACGATGGATTCATCATTTTCAAATAAACCGTCATTCTCATGTTGAGTAACGTCAGCTATCAATTATTAATGAAATAAATTTTGTGAAATTTGTGTATTTAGCTGTGAAGGTTTTTGGGTTATTTATTTTGAGTTGAAAATGTTGCCAATTTTTTCAATTAAAAGTTGTAGTAAATGTAAATTCAGGAATAAGGTATAATTAAATTAAATGCGGAAATGTCTGAGTAAGTTGAAAGTAAATCTGAGAGATTGTTTTTTTTCTTTTGTAAATTTCGATCGCTTTGAGAAGATTAAAATTTGATAGATGGGTAGAATCATTAGGGTGCTCGTGTGGTGAAATGTTTTACCATTATTTGAACCATTGAATCAAAACACTTTGTTTTTTCCTTCCTTCACACAACTCAAATCAAACCGTGAATATTATTTGAACTTTAAACTAGTATTTTCTAAAGATTTGAATATTTTGTGTCATCTTTTTATTTTGTTATTTATTGAATCTTCAATATGTAGCACTACCACTACACTTGACTTTCACCCACCATGTTTTTTCCGTTATATTAGCTCCAGTATCAACAAGAAGATATTAATGATATTAATGATTGCTCCGCATACAATTGAGCATCATCCAAATTAAGGAAAGTTGCAATTTGTTTTAGAATATGTCCAAATTTATTGATTCCTATTACTTGTTTATTTATCTCCCATTTAAGTAATTCAGAAATAATCGAAGCGTTGCATTATTTATTTCAGACGGATGAAAGTTAATATCTTTCTTGTAAATATTATAGTAATTATTAAAAGCGGTGAAAGTCTGTGAGGTATTATTAGTTTTTGTAATACGAATTGTCAGGAGTAAGGTTAAGTAAAAAAACTGTCAACCTGATGAAAATTCGACTTTCACATATGTGAACATAAAATGCAAGTTTTATTTCATCGCTAATTTTGTGGGAGACATGGTGATTTTAACCAAATGAAATGATAGAGTTAACATTTATTGTTTTTCAATAATGTATTAAATATGTTATTTAAGAGTTTAATATTAGTTTTAATTTCTATGGATGGCGACAGTGCAGCAATAGGATAGGTGACCGGTACCATTCGCCATTGAGTTAAAATTAATGGCGCTTTAGAGTGACCGAGGCGTTCCTTTAAATTAACAACTCATTTACTCACATAAACACAGAAGTAACACGACGGAAAGTCCACGTGAACGATAGCCAAACAGCCTTGATACTAGTATCGTTTTTTTAATTTAAAATCAAAGTTATTAGTATATAACACCCACCCTTTTGTAAACTAGTGTGCAAATTTTCAATGCCGAATCGATAAAAATCAATTCGTTTTTGTGCAAAATCTGGAGATGGCATTTTGAACCATACACAAATTTTCATTTTTTTCCACTAAGAAAATGTGGTAGAAATCGGAATAAAAAAAAATCTGATGGCAATATCGGCCGAGTATGGTGCTGGAGGAAAACCTCTCATCCAAATTCATTCATTTTTCCAGGGTTGGTCTTCCGCAATGCGCTGTAGCAGAATACCGCCTTGAAAAGTGGCCAACAGACTTTTCAATTACAGTTGATTCACTGACTCTGAAGCAGTAGGTTGTATACGGTGGATTGGTTAGCTTTGTTTTCTTCGGACTAAAACTCTACTTAATCTCAAAATCTACTGCAAATATTCTTGGATGGTCGGACAAGATTGGTTAAGAGCTTCTTGATTATCTGATACGGATTTACTTCCACCTCCGCCCTTAAACTGTAATTCTTTAAAGTTATTGGTTTTCCTTATTGCTACGAGTCGGAAAGATCAAAATACCAGAGTTTTGGTAAACAGTTCGCTTACCACCCGTAAAAAACATGAAATGTCGAATATGACCTCTTCTGGTAATTGGCCACTTGACTATTAAATTTAATTATTTCCGAGTTAACAAGTCTAACCCTAAAATGTCTTTGGGATGACTTTGAAGTATGCGTAGAAACATTACTTTCCGATTCCCTAATATATTAGGAATAAACAAAGCAATCCAATCCAATAGATCTTCCTTAATTGATCATTTTAATAATACTGATGTAGGTTTAATTAACGCATGTACATACCAATAACGGTGACTTTTAAATTTAAAAATGTAACAAACTGCGTTTTTAGTAGATATCCTTTGAGAGAGAAGTATAACAAAACATATATATTCATAACTCTATTCAATTCATTAAATACACTTTTTCATTTCGAATACACCATTTACCCAAAATAAAGTTTATATTTATTATTATCTTCCTACGTGAACACAAAAATAGTGATTCGGCGACTGCAGCGGGTAGAATATTCTGCAATATTCGAGGTTTTCGCAACTTGAGGCGCGAACCATACCTTCCATTCGAAAATGGTTGGAGAAGTTTGAAGAGGCCGGTAGAACATTTGATAAACCAAACACGGGTCAACCAAGATCATGAAGAATAGTAGAAAACGTGGATAGTATTAACCACTCTGCACCCTTATAATATTCAATTTGTACAAGTATTAAAGTCCCAGAATGCCGGACAAAGTGTAATTTTCCTTGGCAACTTGATCTCCAGGAGAGGTGACATAAATTGGCCTTCGCGCAGTCCTAATTTATCCCCTACGGAAATTGCACAGAATTTACCTGTCTAACCTTCATAAAAAAATTTGTGAATAAATTAATGCCGTGACCCCAAAGGTTTACGTTGTAACGTAATTATTTTTAAAAATGTAATACATTTTCGATAGATGTCCTTCTCTTTTTAATTGGTCCATTAAATATAAACTTTTTGGGCATCATGTAATTTTTTTTGTTTCCAACATTCGAATATCTATATGTTTTGATAAACAAAAAATTGTTCAAAAAGTCCATTACTTACTTCTAAGCATAACTTTCTTTTATTTTTTTAATTTTCACTTATAGCTATTCTAGAATAATTTGCAAGGAATGTTCAACCAAGAAACACGCCTGACTAGGTAACTTAAGTATACAAATGATGCCTTACTGCATTTACTACACTCTCCTCAAGTTATTATTATTTTTTTCGTTTTTGGAATATTCCATTTTTTTATATTTTAACGTTTTGTTATCAAAACATAGTTATTATTGATATTCGGATACAGAATAAATAAAATGTGTGTCCTTTGAAAAAATCTTAATAATCATTGTATTACAAATTGCTTTTTATTTTCTTTAAATATTACAAATAAAATTTCAAGTAAACACCCACTTCCAGTGAACGAATTCTTACCAAAAGCTTTTCAGTTCTTCCCATTAGTGATAAAACCTTAAGTATAAGTTTCAATTCAAAAGCTATAGCGCTTTTTGTGATACAGCGCCCACGGACAGACCCACACATACACACACACAGACACATTCCAAAAATGGTCGAAATCTTCTCAGGGGACCTCAATTTACTGTTTCTTAACATTTAATTATCATTTAGGTGTTCAAAATGTTTTAAGTGGCAACATTTTTATACTGTCAATTCGACAATGAAAGGGAATGAATTATAAAATGGGGGGTTGTCATTTAAAAAAAAAAAAAGTTGATGACGTCATTACTCACAAACAAATGACATTCGAAAATAAATGTTTCCTCAAAAATGAGTTTTTATAAAACAAAATCGACCTGACTTGTTCGAGGATTTAATCCAAAAGGTTTTTGTTTCGCATTTACTGAATTTGTTCCATACTTTAAGCGGCAATTGTACATTAACGAATTTTGGTGTAAAATTTATACCTCGATCGATACATATTGGTTCCTGAATGTAACATGTAATGCGTTATGCTTATTATATTTTTTGACACAATTCACTAAACTTACGTATTTTGTAAGCTTTTCGGAATATATTTAGACGAACAAGAAAATTTTATTAAAACAGTAGGAGCATTGTTTGATTCTCAATCACGTGGTTCTTCTTCCACCGTGTTTTTGTGTATTCATTTTTGTGTAAAAAATGTTTAAAAGCCCGCCCCCATCACATTAACGCACCATCAATTATATCCAAATGTATATATTAGTAGTAGTGTTAGGCTATCGACCACGTGGTCCTTCCGCCATGTGTCGTTTGTGTGTGTGTAAATGAGCTTGTTACTTTAAAGGATCGCCCAACTCACTCTAAAGCACCAATTGTGTCCCAATGGTGAATGGTATGTATCAATTATTTATTTAGAAAAATTATTTTAAAAAATACTGGGAACATTTAATTTTTACGTAATTTCAATATGTATATTTGGTTGTCTAACTCTAATTATGAACGTTGTCAACCGTCTAGTATTTGATTTTACAAAAAACATTTGATCACACACATATATTATCTATATATTATAATTTAAAAAAAATCTGTATTTCACGAAAAAGGTTGAGTTTTACTATTCCATTATGTAAGTCGGCAAATTATCAATTTTTTGATATTTGTACGAGATAAAAACTGCCCTCAAAATTATACAATTAGTGACATCTCCCAATAAACATCATAACCACAAATTAATTCGTCGAAATGAATTAATAAACCATCTAGTGGTCATTCATCCAAGTAACGTTTCAATAACGGGAACACTATATTCAATACTTTCGAATTGAAAAAAAAAATAAGAATGCACGCATTTATCGACATATGCGGTTATGTAAGGATCAAGATCAAGATCAATTAGCGTCCTCGTGCCGTTTAAGGCCAACGCATAGAATCTAATTAGTGACAAATGCTAGTTACAGCAAGAAATCACACAGGTCAATGTTACAATTTAAAAAACACGGTAAAACAAAACAACTACAATTTTAAACATATTTAGAATAAATAAATTTAGGTTGGGTGATAGCAACAATAAGTTATTTATATAGTCTTATTTAATTAAAATGTAAAATTAGAAACTGTCAGTTCATCTATTTACAGATGCAATTGTTTTTTGAAAAAAATCGGTACGAAAGTGCATTCTGGATTTCAGTAATTGCAAATAGCAAAGGTTGAAGATCATCAACAAGGTTACTACTTTTTTCGATAACTGTTGCATGTGTCTAACGGATTAACCAATGATTTATGTTTTACGGTAAAGGAAAATACGTGGAATCACGGACTTACAGCGGTGTCTGAGGAATACACCCAATTTTTAGGTTATAACTTAGACATTGGTGGCATACCTCAGCGTAGCGATGATGCACCCCAAACTCCCTGAGTGCACTGGACAGATCATGTATGTCGATTTTCCCGTTTCCGTCCCTGTCGAGTTTGTTGAATATCTTCCCCAGGCGTTCCTCATCTTCTTGGGGTAGCTCGTGTAGGTAATGGGGTGGGTGTCGTACGAGAGGATCGTCCGGACTTATTTTACTCCTCGTCGGCATTGCTCACAGCAATCTATATGTTACACTAATATTCCGGCGAGTTTTACATTTAAATGTCGAGGAATTGTGAAATTACAAATATTTTTGTCGCAGTGCGACTCTTCGTCGTGCTCCCGATTTGACAGCTGTTCAAGTCAGTGGAGGAATTACGGAATTGCATTGCCAGCACCATCTTTTCTACGGTAGCAAAGTTGAATTTCAATGTTGGCGGGGATTTTAAATTATAACAAACAATTGCGTTTTGTGCATTGTATGATTAAAAATAAATAAACAAAAGAGAAGTACTTTTTTGTATTTGAAAATTATTATACAAAATAGTTTAAGTTATTAAATTACTAACAGTATATCATTTGCAATAGTTTTTTTGTTTTAATATAATTATTACAAATGTGCTTATAATTCATTATTATTATTAATGCAAAAAAACGTTTTATTAACAAATTACCTATAGTAATTTTTTATTGTAAATACACATTGCAAGTGCTAATAACCCACCCATGTATGTACGTTTATTGTAAACAAGAAATAATTATCACATCTTACAACACTTAGTAGATTCTAAATCTAAAGTTATTAAATTGAATGAGAATGGTTGCGACCGTTACTACGTGGTAATCCATACTTACACTGAATTCAAAAATTCACTATGTTTTAACCACAAATAATTATTGTAAAAATATTTTATAACGTATGTGCACAATTATATAATATTTTTACAATAATTATTTGTGGTTAAAACATAGTTAATTTTTCAATTCAGTGTCATTAAATTTACTAACCAATGAATGAACTTAAAAAGTGAATTTTTATTTGGTTCATCATATGTAATTTAATCATTGAAAGTTAAGAATCGTTGGTTCGGGTCTGCAATCTAATGATGGCGGGTACTTTTCATCAATTAATGGCGCTTTACAATGAGCAATCCTTTCAAGTAATAAGCTCATTTACACACAACACAAAAATGCACAAATACAACACTAAAAAGATCATTCGATCGATTGCCACATCACTACTACTATTACTAACTTAATTTTAGTGGTTTAATTAAAACTAAGTTTACTTCTGTACTTTTCTATCCCATTATTCGTCATTCGCCTTCTAACAAAAATATATAAAACGTAATAAATCCACAACAATATTATAAATATCATTAATATATAACACTAACAAAATGTATTATCATCTACCTATCTAAATTTCCGTATATCATATTCAGAAAAAGACTAACTTTCAAGCGATTTAAATGTAGGACTTCACATTAATTTTATACTTAGCTCTTTGAATGTCTAAAATCATTATTCAAACCCTATTTTCCAACTGGTGATTTTTCACATTCTTTACAAATCACTGATTCAAACCACAAATTTTTGTGTAATAGTGTAATCCATGTAAAAATATTTATAAGCAATTAATTATACAGTGAAAGACTAAATATGATTATCTTCAATACTTGAATTAACTTCCAATATTTTTATTAACAATATCACACTTTGTAAATATTATTATTTTTAATAAATCGTCGTTGTTAATGTTTCAATTAACGTTTAGGCTATAGTCCTAAATGCAGGGTGAAGGGTACTTTTAAATAAGTGTACGTGGTGGACAATGCCATAATATTTTAGTTTAATCCTAAAAATATCACTATTCACAATTCCTTCTCCATATTAGTTTCTTTTTAAAAAATTACTTGCAAAAAATTCCACACTTTTTTGGCTTATGATTTCCCTTATGACAGTTAAAACTATTAAAAATTAATTAGAAGGTTAATTAAACACATTTTTTGTTTCACTATTTTTATATTTCTCCGACTAATTTCGACTATTGATTATTCTCAAGGACATCAAAAAACGGTTGATCCCTTATCCTTGGTTCAATCTGAAATATAATTCCAGTCGATAATCCATATTCTAATACTCTATTCCTCTCAATTAATTAATAAATGGATATCCTAACTAATATAATTAAAATAACTTTTATCAACTTATCTTAAACAAAATATAATATATATAAATAAAAAAATATATATACCTACTTCATTAACCCACGATATTCGTTTATTGGTCTTCCACTAAGCTCCATCCTTAGGTTCCTAATTATTTACATTTTCTCTATGCTTTAAAATGTATATTATCCTTCTACTATACTTCAGTACTCAAGATAAATGATCTCTAAAATGTAGGATAACACTAACAAAATGATTTATCATCTTCATATCTAAATTTCCAAATATCATATTTAAATTTAAAATAACTATAACTCACTTAGTTTTAGAAATAACTATGACATATGTTAAAAAAATAATCTATTGGTTGAGGCCATATAGCCTACTATGGTTTCCATTTAAAAACATGTAAGTTTGCGTCATATCTCGGAAAATAATGACGATAAAAATTTTCTGAATATTTTTTATTAATCTGCATAAAATTAACTAAAACATTGTCTTCTAAAGTTTCTTTCTATCTGTTATAATAACCGAGATATATTGATTTGAAAACTTTGAAAGTGGAATTTTATTTGTCTCGTAAATCTACACTTCTTAACCGCTTTTCTATCTCTTATAGTTTCCGAGATCCTCATTGAGAACATCTAAAAAAACTCACCGGAAATTGTGCCTCTAACGGAATTTAACGGAAAATGTGCCTCTATTAACATAATTCAATAATAGTTTAATCTAGGCAACCAAACGTACATGCAGAGTTTTGAATTTGAATTTATTACGAATTCACCTTTTACAAAAATGTTTCATATATTTAAAAAAAATACCATTGATTTCATAAAACAATAGTTACATCACTCAACTATATACAACCTCTGACATTAAAGTTCAGGAAATCGTCCTGTAACATTAACGTAGATGAAATATTAACGAAAGTTACCTTACTGTCCTTCGAATTAGTCACCTCCCTTAATTATGCACCGCTGAAATCTGTTATACATGTCCTGGAAACTTTTCATGAAGGCTTCTTTTGGGATGGAACCTCGTCGCGTTTCGTTGGATATCAGGAATATCGTCTAATCCTTTCAATGCTGCAAGATACAGTAAGGTAACTCTCGTTAATATTTCATCTTCGTTGCAGGGCTATTCTCCGAACTTTATTATCAGTGGTTGTACACAAATAATAAACATATAATATATAATCGCAAATGGTGTAGATAAAGATTGCACATGAAAGTCAAATAACACTCCAGAAGGCCTTTAAGTCATAATTACAATAAATAAAAAAGTATATAAATAAATAATATTAATAAACATGGCAGTATTAACAACACAACACAGCATCACAAAAAAACTGATATAAAATAAAATTGCCTTATTTCTTATGTATTTCCCATTCATTGTATTGCATTGCTAGCAGGTATATTAACTACGGTAGGATAATTTCCTCGAGTGAATCCGAGTCACTTACCAGTAAGATTTAAAACACCTCCATAAAATAAATTATAATTAAAAGGTTTGGAAGCTTATTTTAAAAAATATTTTCATTTCTTATATATTATACAGGGTGAGTTTTTTTTTAATGTTGCAACTGGGATAATAGATTTACAAAGATCCATATTCGCGGTTGAGTAGTGTTACAATTACGTTTTGTCAGGACGTCGCGGGTCAGAAGAATATCACCAGAGTAATCGTTAACAACAACTCGCCTCGTCTTTATTTAAGAATAACAATACACCGTACTCACACTACTCGCTCACACTCCCGCTCAACTCGCTAAACTCCCTCAATAACTTCGATAACTTCCCTTCGCTCACCTCGCTTCAGTCT